>SJYX01005231.1:225200-265670 GCA_006410675.1 Oreotragus oreotragus
GTTCACAGAGTTACATGGAGAAGAGAAGAGGGAGGAGGGAGTTAGAGGTGACCTGAATGAGATGAGGTGGAATCAAAAGAGGAGAGAGCAAGCTAGCCAGTAATCTCTTCCTTATGTGCGTTCCACAGTCTGGACCGCTCAGAGATGTTCAGGGAGTTATACAGAGAAGAGAAGAGGGAGGAAGAAGACAGAGGGGGCCAGGAGGATAAAAGGGGGGAATCAAAAGGAGAGAGACAGATCCAGCCAATAATCAGTTCCCTAAGTGTTCTTCACCGTCTGGAACACACAAAGAGATTCACAGAGTTGGGTAGAGAAGAGAAGGGGGAGGGAGGAGATAGAAATGACTTGGTGGAGAAAAAAGCAAGTCCAAAGCGGAAGAGAGCAGTCAAGCCAGTAATCTCGCTCCCAAGTAAAAATGGGTACTGAAGATTGGGTTCTTAAAGGTACAAAATTGATAACAAATACCAAAAAGCAAAGATTAAAGTCTAGAGTAGGGGTTGGATTTTAAAAAATACAATATTAAAGAAAAGAAAAAAACCAAACTCACAAAAATTATTAAAAAAAATATATATGAAGTTTGCTTTAAAAAATAGGGTCTTTTTTTTTGCAAAGTAATAGCAGGTTATACAAATGAAAATTAAAGGAGTAATAGAGGACTTAAAATATTTTTTAAAAATTAAAAAGTGATAGTAAAAATAGTAAAAATATATCTAGGACTTTCTCTGGTGTTGTTGTGGGTAGTGTGGGGTCAGGTCATTTTCAGCTAGTTCCTTGGTCTGGCTTATATTTCTCAAGATCTATAGGCCCCTTCCATGGAGAAGGCAATGGCAACCTACTCCAGAACTCTTGCCTGGAAAATCCCATGGACAGAGGAGCCTGGTAGCCTGCAGTCCATGGAGTTGGGAAGAGTCGGACACGACTGAGCGACTTCACCTTCACGTTTCAGTTCATGCACAAAGAAGGCAATGGCAACCCACTCCAGTGTTCTTGCCTGGAGAATCTCAGGGATGGCGGAGCCTGGTTGGCTACCGTCTATGGGGTCGCGCAGAGTTGGACACGATTGAAGAGACTTAGCAGCAACAGCAGCAGCATAGGCCCCTTCCTATGTAGTCGGTACTAACTACAGGGTTTTGAGCTATTGCACCTGTCACTTCCAAGATGGTACCCTCTGTTTTAGCTGCTTCTGTTCGCTGGTCTCTTCAGTGTCTGATTTCCACCCTGACACAGGGGGTGGTGGTGGACACTTATTTAGGCTCACTTGTTCAGTCGCGCTGTAGGGGGGAGGGAGGGACACTGCAAATAACACTGGTGTGTGCTCTCAGTGTCTCAGTCTCACTGGGCCTGCCCCTGCTCATGGCGTGTGTGTTCTCCCTGCCCACACTGCTCAAGCTCTAGGTTGCTCCACTGGGGACTGTCTGAGGCTGGCCCTGGGCTGCATGCACCTCCCAGGTCTAAGCCGCTCAGGTTCGGGCCCTCGATAGTCCTCGGAGATGCAGACTCAGTTGGGCCTGCGTTTTGTGCTCTTTCCAGGTCCGAGCAGCTCAGGTGATAAGGTGTTTGGTGAGCGCGGTCACTGCGACTTATCGCCTCCCTTGTCCCTGCTGCTTAGTTTTCTGGATGTACAACCAGTGCACCTTCTCAGGCGGATGGTGGTGACTGTCCAGAACCCCAAGAAGTCTTAGTTAGCAAAGAAGCCTGCTTGCAGTTAGGTAGATAAAGCTTCTCTGGGACTGCAATTGCCCCCTTCAGGGTCTGGCTGCCTGTCACCGGAGGGGGATGGTCTGCCTCTGGCTATCTCTGTTCAGTCTTTAGTTCTGTGAATGGGCCTGAAGGTGTCTTAGGTTAGGACTTTTCGCATAGCTCTGCTCAGTCCTTTGTTCTGTAAGTGGTCCTGGCGCTCTTAGGTTAGAGCTTTTCGCATGGTAGCTATCCCACAGTCTGGTTTGCTAGCCCAAGTTAGTTCCCTCAGATTGCCCTCGGGGCATTCAGGCCCGGTCCTTACTCTAAGCAATGCAGCCTGTGCCTCCCTGCCCAGCCCGCACCTCCCTGCCCAGCCCGCATCTCCCTGCCCAGCCCGCGCCTCCCTGCCCAGCCCCGCTTGCTAGAGCCGGGTGCAGGCATCTGCGCTGCTTCTCCCCTGGGGGAGTTACCGTTGGGCTCGTAATCTGTGGGTTTTAATTAATTATTTATTTTCCCTCCCAGTTATGTTGCCCTCTGTGGTTCCAAGGCCACAGACTCCGCAGTGAGAGTGTTTCCTGGTGTTTGTAAACTTCTCTCTTTTTAAGGCTCCCTTCCCGGGACGGAGCTCCGTCCTTACCTCTTTTATCTCTCTTTTTGTCTATTTTTTCTTACCTCCTTTTGAAGACAATGGGCTGCTTTTCTGGGTGCCTGATGTCCTCTGCCAGCATTCAGAAGTTGTTTTGTGGAATTTACTCAGCGTTTAAATGTTCTTTTGATGAATTTGTGGGGGAGAAAGTAGTCTCCCCGTCCCATTCCTCCGCCATCTTAGGACCACCCCTGATTGAAGTTTTGAATGAATTAATATGTGTGATTTAGGCCAAATGAATATGTCTCTATCCTTAACATTTCTTACATGATAGAAAAGTCTGCTTACATACCAGGACACAGTGGATAACAGGAGAAGTAGAAATACTGAAAAAGGAAAAAAACATGAAAAAAATGCCCTGAGTCCTGGTATTTCATCTCTGAAAGGGAGATCTCCCCTTTTTTATTCTCCTATGTGACTTTAGAAAATTAACTCAATGCCATGGAGGAAGAGGTATTCTTACCTTTGAAGGCTCCTCTGAGTCCTGGAGATGGGGAATAAGGGAGTTGTCATGGGAGTTAAGCACCATTTATTTAACAAAGGTATTCTATTCTTTGTTAAATAAATAGTGCTTAACTCCCATGACAACTCCCTTATTCTTGGGCTTCCCTGGTGGCTCAGAGGTTAAAGCGCCTGCCTCCAATGCGGGAGATCCGGGTTCGATCCCTGGGTCGGGAAGATCCCCTGGAGAAGGAAATGGTAACCCACTCCAGTATTCTTGCCTGGAAAATCCCATGGATGGAGAAGCCTGGTAGGCTACAGTCCATGGGGTCACAAAGAGTCGGACACGACTGAGCGACTTCACTCACTCACTTATTCTATTCTTGGTGCTTCCCAGGTGGCTCAGATGGTAATGGATCTGCCTGCCAAGCAGGAGACAGGGGTTTGATCCCTGGGTTGGGAAGATCCCCTGGAGAAGGGCATGGCAACTCACTCCAGGGTTCTTGCCTGGAAAATCCCATGGACAGAGGAGCTTGGCAGGCTGTAGTTTATGGGGTTGCAAAGAGTCCAACACGACTGAGCAACTAGACAATAATAATTCTATACTTGCCATGCAACAAGACCTGAGTAGGGCCACAATATACAAAGATGGAGCAACAGGTAAAAAGCAGGGCTCCCAGTCTGTAGCTGCCAGAACAGATCTATGTATTAGAGTCACTTTTTTTTTTAATTGATTTCTTCATTTTGTTTATCTTTTTAAAATAATCTCTCTCTCTCTCTCTCTTTTTGGCTGAGGCATACTGCTTTCAGTACCTTAGTTCCCTGATCATGGATTGAACCCAGGCCATGGCCTTGAAAGCACTGGGTCCTAATCACTGGACTGCCAGAGAATTCTCTAATTTCTCTTTTAAACTGAAGAACTTCCCCTTTTCATTTTCTATTACTTTTAAGGCATTCATTAACCTAATTCTTCTTAATCAGTTAATTAATTCTTTTCTGAGTTCTGTCACCTCAATGCTGAGCCTTTCTGATTCTGATTTATGATGTTCTTTCACATCTTGAATCATTTGCTTAATGTCTGTTAGGTTTGTTTTGAAATGGTAGGTTGTAGTTTGGTCTCTTTTGTGGGCACATCCTGGCCTGCTTTTCCCGCCTGTAAAGATGCTAGTTTGCTCCTTAGTTTTTCTTATAATAAATGTTGTATGAGACTTTCCCTGGATACTTTCCTCATGCTCATGTCTATGGGAGATCAGGGAGGTCTGTGGGTTTTGTGTGTGTGTGTCCCCATCCCTACCCCTCCTCGCCTTTTTACAGTAGGACTGGTGGAGAAAAGCTTTTCCAGTTCCAGCTTGCTCCCTCTTCTGTTGCTTTTGTGCAGTGGTCAAAACCTTGGTGTCTTGCTAATTTCCTGGCCCTATTTCCTACCCCCTGGATTTTCCTTTACTTTGTCCTACTTGTTCAGGTGCTGCTGAGATTTACTATACTCTCAGTGGCTTCTACTTCCTTCAGTTCAGTTCAGTTCAGTCGCTCAGTCGTGTCCGACTCTTTGCGAACCCATGAATCGCAGCACGCCAGGCCTCCCTGTCCATCACCATCTCCAGGAGTTCACTCAGACTCACCTCCATTGAGTCCGTGAGGCCATCCAGCCATCTCGTCCTCGGTCGTCCCCTTCTCCTCCTGCCCCCAGTCCCTCCCAGCACCAGAGTCTTTTCCAATGAGTCAACTCTTCACATGAGGTGGCCAAAGTACTGGAGTTTCAGCTTTAGCATCATTCCTTCCAAAGAACACCCAGGGCTGATCTCCTTCAGAATGGACTTGCTCGATCTCCTTGCAGTCCAAGAGACTCTCAAGAGTCTTCTCCAAGACCACAGTTCAAAAACATCAATTCTTTGGTGCTCAGCTTTCTTCACAGTCCAACTCTCACATCCATACATGACCACAGGAAAAACCATAGCCTTGACTAGACGGACCTTAGTCGGCAAAGTAATGTCTCTACTTTTGAATATGTTATCTAGGTTGGTCATAACTTTTCTTCCAAGGAGTAAGCGTCTTTTAATTTCATGGCTGCTGTGCTTCATATGTGAGCACCAGCCAGTCTCAGGTTTTGGAGTCGCTGGGTGGCTCAACTGCTCCGACCCCTGCAGCCCTGTGCAGGTGCGCGCCTGCAGGGACGGAGCCAACAAAGCAGAAACTCCCTCACCCACTGCCCTGTTGCTGGGACTGCTGCTGCTAGGCTGGGAGCCACACACTCCTGATGGCCAGGCACACCTGCCTGCAACTGAATTCCACTGCTTTGTAGCCTTAGCCCGCCAGCTTCCTTCCTCCAGCACAGAACTCTGAGAATCTGTGACTGTTGTGGCCATACTCATTTGGATTGTGGGGCTTTCCGGGTGGTTCAGTATTAAAGAATGTGCTTCCAATGCAGGAGCTGCAGGATTTGCTGGTTCGATCCCTGGGTCGGGAAGATCTCCTGGAGGAGGAAATAGCAAACCACTCTGGTATTCTTTTTGCTTTTTCATACTATTTATGGGGTTCTCAAGGCAAGAATGCTGAATTGGTTTACCATTCCCTTCTCCAGTGGACCACACTTTGCAGAACTCTCCATCATGACCCATTTGTCTTGGGGGGCCCTGTATGGCATGGCTCATAGTTTCATTGAGTTAGACAAGGCTGCCATCCATGTGGTCAATTTGATTAATTTGGTTTTCATTCTGTCTGCCCTCTAATGGATGAGGATAAGAGGCTTGTGGAAGCTTCCTGATGGGACGGACTGGCTGTGGGGAGAACTGGGTCTTGCTCTGGTGGTTGAGATCATGCTCAGTTCAGTTCAGCCCAATCACACAGTCCTGTCTGACTCTTTGCGACTCCATGCATGCCCGGCTTCCCTGTCCATCACCAACTTCCGGAGTTTGCTCAAACTCATGTCCGTCGAGTTGGTGATGCCATCCAACCAGCTCATCCTCTGTTGACACCTTCTCCTTCTGCCTTCAGTCTTTCCCAGCATCAGGGTCTTTTCCAATAAGTCAGTTCTTCACATCAGGTGGCCAGAGTATTAGAGCTTCAGCTTCAGCCTCAGTCCTTCCAGTGAATATTCAGGACTGATTTCCTTTAGGGGCCATGCTCAGTAAATCTTTAACCCAATTTTCTGCTGATGGGTGAGACTGTGTTCCCTCCCTGTAGTTTGGCCTGAGGCTAAACTGTGGAAGGGGTAATGACAGTAACGAAGAGCTCCTTCAAGAGTACTTAAGCAGCATACTGCACCCCCCCAGGCCTGCTGCTGCCAGAGACCCTGATTCTGTGGCAGGCCACTGCCGACTCATACCTCCACAGGAGACACTCAAATTCTCAAGGGAAGATCTGGCTCAGTCTCTTGTGGAGGTCACTGCTCCTTTCCCTGGGTCTTGGTGTGCACAAGGTTTTGTTTGCACCCTTTGTTTGCATCTCTCGCAGGTTTGAGGTTTAATTTTAAATGCAATTGTGCCCCTTCTACTGTCTTGTTGTGGCTTCTCCTTTGCCCTTAGACGTGATGCATCTTTTTTCAGGGGGATCCAACATTATCTTGTGGATGGTTGTTCAGCAGCTAGTTGTGACTTTGGTGTCACAACTAGAAGATGAGCACCCATCCTTCTACTCTGCCATCTTGAAATCGTTTTATTCAAAATTGGGATAGGAGTACGTCAGGGCTGTATATTGTCACCTTGTTTATTTAACTTAAATGCAGAGTACATCATGCGAAATGCTGGGCTGGATGAAGCACAAGCTAGAAGCAAGATTGCTGGGAGAAATATCAATGACCTAAGATATGCAGATGACACCATCCTTGTGACAGAAAGTGAAGAGGAACTAAAGAGACTCTTGATGAAAGTGAAAGAGGAGAGTGAAAAAGCTGTCTTAAAATTCAACATTCAAAAAACTAATATCCGGTCCTATCACTTCACGGCAAACAATAGGGAAACATGGAAAGACTGACATACTTTATTTTCTCGGGCTCCAAAATCACTGCAGCCATGAAATTAAAAGATGTTTGCTCCTTAAAAGAAAAGCTATGACTAATCTAGACAGTGTATTAAAAAGCATAGACATTACTAGGCTGACAAATGTATGTATAGTCAAAGCTATGGTTTTTCCAGTAGTCATGTATGGATGTGAGAGTTGGACCATAAAGAAGGCTGAGCACCAAAGAATTAATGGCTTTTGAAGTTGGTGTTGGAGAAAACTCTTGAGAGTCCCTTGGACTGCAAGGAGCTCAAACCAGTCAATTGTAAAGGAAATCAACCCTTAATATTCATTGGAAGGACTGATGCTGAAGCTGAAACTCCCATACTCTGGCCATCTAATGCAAAGAGCCAAGTCACTGGAAAAGACCCTGATGCTGGGAAAGACAGAAGGCGGGAGGAGAAGGGGACGACAGAGGGTGGGATGGTTGGATGGCCTCACTGACTCAACGGACATAAGTTTGAGCAAGCTCTGGGAGATGGTGAAGGACAGGGAAACCTGGTGTGCTGCAGTCCATGAGGTCACAGAGTTGGACATGACTGAGTGACTGAATAACCAGTATTCTTGCCTGGAGAATCCCACAGACAAAGGAGCCTGGTGGGCTACAGTCCATGGGGCTGGAAAAGAGTGGAATGCTTAGTGACTAAAAAACAACAGCTTTGTGGTAGTTACCCAGGTGCTTTGGCAACAGCAGCTCCATGTGGTTGCTGTGCTTATGTAGTGGTTACTTGTTAATGGTTTCTTGTTTTTCCTTTTTGTTTTGTAGAAATTCAAAAATTTAAAACCTGGGCTTCTGCCATCTCTCCCGTATACCTGACAACTGCGTTTAAAGCTGGGAGAAACCTGGAACTAAGCAGGTACAACCTCACACAGGCTCCTTGAGTTAAAGAGTAACCTTAAATAGTTATCAAATATGTTGCTCAACTCTTTATCCCTATCACCATTTTCCATACATGTAGCAGCTTATTTTATGGGGGAAGGCAATGGCACCCCACCCCAGTACTCTTGCCTGGAAAATCCAATGGACGGAGTAGCCTGGTGGGCTGCAGTCCATGGGGTCGCTAACAGTCGGACAGACTGAGCGACTTCACTTTCACTTTTCTCTTTCATGCATTGGAGAAGGAAATGGCAACCCACTCCAGTATTCTTGCCTGGAGAACCCCAGGGATGGGGGAGCCTGGTGGGCTGCCGTCTATGGGGTCGCACAGAGTCAGACACGACTGGGGTGACTTAGCAGCTTAGCAGCAGCAGCTTATTTGTTTCCTAACCAGCTTTGCCGTATTCAGCTTTGCCCTCATCCTTCAGGCTTGATCTAAGCAATCTTCCAAACATAGGAATATACGCTCTCTTTCCTACCCAATAAACCCTAAACTTCATAGGAGGACATGCAAACCACCCAGCATCGAGCTTTTCTCTCTCTTTTGTCTGATCTCCTGTGGCATAAACTTCAAGCCCTATGCATAAATGCTGCTAGACTGCTTGTGATTATGCACATATACCACATTGTTTCAGGACTCAATGCTTTTGTACATCCTATTGCTTCTGCTTGGAATGCCTTTTCCATCTTTCCCCTTATTGTTGATTCTTATTCAGCTTTCCAGACTTAACTGCCCTGCTCTGGGATCTCAGAGTTATCTTTTAGTTCTTATCATTTACCTGAAGTTGCTTCAGTTGTGTCTGACTCTGGGAAACCCTATGGACTGCAGCCTGCCAGCCTCCTCTGTCCACAGGATTCTCCAGGCAAGAATACTGGAGTGGGTTGCCATATCCTCCTCCAGGGGATCTTCCCAACTCAGGGATCGAACCTGCATCTCCTGTGGCTCCTGCATTGGCAGGCAGGTTCTTTACCACTAGCGCCACCTGGGAAGCCCTAAAAATGCCTATACCCTCCATATCAATTTCTTTCTTTAACAATCTATCTTAAAGAAATATTTTTAAATGAAATTTTAAAATGTATACAAAAATATTCATCACAGTGTTCTTTACATTTTTTAAAAGTGGAAACAATGTCTATGTTTAAAATTTCAAATACAGAGTAATAAATTATGATGCTTTCAAAAGTTAGAACATTCTATTAGATAAAACTACATTGAAATAATTTTTAATAATGTTGCAAAGTGCTGAAGAAAAATCAGGTGGTAAAGTGAAAGTGAAGTCACTCAGTCGTATCCAACTCTGCAACCCCATGGACTGCAGTCTAAGAGGCTCCCCTGTCCATGAGTTTTTGAGGCTAGAATACTGGAGTGGGTTGCCATTTCCTTCTCCAGGAGATCTTTCCAACCCAGGGATCAAAGCTGGGTCTCTCACATTGGGTGGTAATGGCAGGTTCTATATATATATATATATATATATACACACACACATATTCTTGTTAAAAAAAAAACTGTACATAGAAAAGCACTGAAAAAGACAAATCACTATATAAACAATGTTTTAGTGGTCTTGACTTAAGTCTTCCCATTTTTAAAAACTTTTCTACAGAAAAGATATATTACTAGGGACTAAAATTATTCATTTTGTCATGGATCGATAGAAACTTCATTTGGGAGACTGGCTCAAAAAAAGAGAAAATAACACTAAAACTTAAAATTACACAAGGATACCAAATGTTCTATCTATGTTCTTCCTCAGTTAAAAAAACAAAAACAAAAACAAAAAAACCCACCTAGACTTCCTAAAAAAAATTATCTTTGAAGTTGAGAGTAGTGGAACTTTGAGTCATAAGTCAAGTTAGGCTTCCTTCAAGGGCAAAGATGCTCCAAGTAGAGGAGTTTATTTAAGATGCAGTCTTAGTGACACTATCCCAGATTATTATTATTGATTCTCTGGGAATGTGGCCTATGTATCTACATTTTTGTCCACATCTTCAGGGAGAGACTTATACACCCAAAACTGAAGGGAAACACAATCTTTTAAGTGTTCTCTATCTTGATCTGGCTGGTGGATCACGGATGTAAAAATTCATTGAGGCATACACTTCTTTACATTATCTCAGTAAAAAGTAAGAGGAATAAAAATACTAGGAATTATATATTGCTTTAGCAAAATAAGTAAATCTAATGTTTAGTAAATTGTAGTTAATACTAGTAGTCATAATTTATATATTTCCATTGTTCTGAGGCACATTATTTTGCGTTTTTGTTAGAAAACTAAGCACTGGTCATTTCAGAAACAATGTTTTATCTATTTCTGGTTGAAGTAGGTTTATTTCTTAATGGAAAGATAATTCTAGCTTATAACCAAATCTATTTGTTTGAAAAACAAGCCATCGTTTTGTTTTCTTTGATATAAGTAAAAGTCATTATTTTAGATTTTTAAAATTTTATATTTCTTTAGAAAGTTGATGTTTCAAGTAAATGGTACACCAAGAATTAAAAACTTTTGTGTGAAAGAAGGGAGGAAGAAAAGAAGAGAGAGAGGGAGGAAAAGAAAGGAAATGAAAGAAAGAAAATGGAAGAAACCATTAAGACAAATGGTTAAGACAAAACATTCCTGCACATCCTCTCAAAATAAATCACTTCAAGGGGCTTAAGACATTTTGCACAGTTTGTTAGTGAACATCTCTATTCTGATTCCCATCTAGAATAGCCTTCTTAACTGCATAGTAGGTGATTGGAACACTTTATAGTTGAACGTATTTTACAGTTGTTTCTACTGATGTGTATTTGCAAGCTTTAGTATCATTATTTAAAATATATGATTGTTTCTGTTTTGGAAAGAGAAGGGCAGGGACTTACTGTAAGGGGCAGAGCACATTTAAGAATCTGAGGCCTCTCATTTTGATGCCTGATTTATCACACACCTTCACAATTTTACTGGTGTCAGAAGGAGGCCTGTTTTCTCTTAGAATGCTACATTCTTTGGGGATGAAGTGTTCAGAGTGTTTAATACTGTATTAGAGTGTCTCTCGAGTATTTAGCATCTGGATAGGGCCGTCATCACAGTAATGAGAGATAGAGCAGGCCAGAACTGACTCTGTCCAGGGGAAAAGCAGGATCAACACCAAATCTACCATGGCCTTTCCCAGTGTTGCAAAAATAATGGGTCAGGAAGGCATCCTTATGGGATACCTCTGCAGTCTTGCATTTAATTTGTTATTGTCACCCAGCCTACAAACAGTGAGGAAATTACACTCATAGTTAATAACTGTAAAAAAAATTAGGGGACTATAGACCATAATTTTTATAACAACAGTTACAGGCTGTTATTGTAGACTTTGTTATTCTCACTCACATATAATAGTATCTTTCTCTTTTTTTTCAATAACAGTGCTAAAAATACTAGAAAGATTTTTGAAATATCAGGCTTCCCTGGTGGCTCAGACAGTAAAGAATCTGCCTGCAATGCAGAACACCTGGGTTCGCTCCCTGGTTTTGGACGATCCCGTGGAGAAGGGAATGGCAACCCACTCCAGTATTCTTGGCTGGGGTATCCCATGGACAGAGGAGCCTGGCAGGCTATGTGGTCTCAAAGAGTCAGATGCGACTGAGCCACTAACACTTGTTTTTACTTTTTTGAAATATAATAAATAATCCATGTTGGCTCAGAAGTTATTTCCTAAGTATTACCAAGAGAGACAAACTTCCAAACTAGATGGACCATCTGACTTATTTTATATTCATAAAAAATCTTCTATTACTTTTATTATGGAACTGATACACGTCTAATAAAAAGATTTTTAAATGCATATAAGCTGAGAAAAATAGATTAAAATCTCTAATAGGCCATCCCCTTAGAAATAATCTCAAAAAAAAGAAAAAGAAATAATCTCTGTTAATATTTCTATGTAGAAATACATCAGGAGTGAGACTGATAGGTCACCACATTTATTTAGCACAGTGTTCTAGACCTTGTTTTATGAATATTAGCTCATCTAATTCAAAAAACAATTCTGTAAGGTGGTATTGGGTCTTCCTTGGTGACTCAGTGGTAAAGAATTTGCCTGCTAATGCAGGAGACGTAGGTTCAAGCCCTGGGTCAGGAAGATCCCCTGGAGAAGGAAATGGCAACCCACTCCAGTATTCTTGCCAGGATAATCCCATGGACTGAAAAGCCTGGCGGGGTCATGAAAGAGTCAAACATGCTTAGTAACTAAACAACAACAATAAGAGTGGTACTGCTGTAATTAAGGGCTTCCCTCATAGCTCAGTTGGTAAATCATCTGCCTGCAATGCAGGAGACCTGGGTTCGGTTCCTGGGTCGGGAAGATCCCCTGGAGAAGGAAATGGCAACCCACTCCAGTATTCTTGCCTGGAGAATCCCATGGACAGAGGAGCCCGACAGGCTACAGTCCATGGGATCACAAGAGTTGGACACGACTTGACGACTAAACCACAACCACAACCATTGTAATTCAACTCTATTTAGAGAGAAATCTGAGGAACAGTTATTAAATGACTGGCCCAAGATCACATCACGAGTAGGTAGCAAAGCTGAGATTTGAGGCCAGGCAGCCTGACTTTGGAGTCTGCATTCTTAGTCACTTGATAAAATTGCTTGCCAATGGCTTATTTACACGTACAAAAAAAAATTCATTGAGGCATACACTTCTTTACATTATCTCAGTAAAAAGTAAGAGGAATAAAAATACTAGGAATTATATATTGCTTTAGCAAAATAAGTAAATCTAATGTTTAGTAAATTGTAGTTAATACTAGTAGTCATAATTTATATATTTCCATTGTTCTGAGGCAGATTATTTTGCGTTTTTGTTAGAAAACTAAGCACTGGTCATTTCAGAAACAATGTTTTATATATTTCTGGTTGAAGTAGGTTTATTTCTTAATGGAAAGATAATTCTAGCTTATAACCAAATCTATTTGTTTGAAAAACAAGCCATCGTTTTGTTTTCTTTGATATAAGTAAAAGTCATTATTTTAGATTTTTAAAATTTTATATTTCTTTAGAAAGTTGATGTTTCAAGTAAATGGTACACCAAGAATTAAAAACTTTTGTGTGAAAGAAGGGAGGAAGAAAAGAAGAGAGAGAGGGAGGAAAAGAAAGGAAACGAAAGAAAGAAAATGGAAGAAACCATTAAGACAAATGGTTAAGACAAAACATTCCTGCACATCCTCTCAAAATAAATCACTTCAAGGGGCTTAAGACATTTTGCACAGTTTGTTAGTGAACATCTCTATTCTGATTCCCATCTAGAATAGCCTTCTTAACTGCATAGTAGGTGATTGGAACACTTTATAGTTGAACGTATTTTACAGTTGTTTCTACTGATGTGTATTTGCAAGCTTTAGTATCATTATTTAAAATATATGATTGTTTCTGTTTTGGAAAGAGAAGGGCAGGGACTTACTGTAAGGGGCAGAGCACATTTAAGAATCTGAGGCCTCTCATTTTGATGCCTGATTTATCACACACCTTCACAATTTTACTGGTGTCAGAAGGAGGCCTGTTTTCTCTTAGAATGCTACATTCTTTGGGGATGAAGTGTTCAGAGTGTTTAATACTGTATTAGAGTGTCTCTCGAGTATTTAGCATCTGGATAGGGCCGTCATCACAGTAATGAGAGATAGAGCAGGCCAGAACTGACTCTGTCCAGGGGAAAAGCAGGATCAACACCAAATCTACCATGGCCTTTCCCAGTGTTGCAAAAATAATGGGTCAGGAAGGCATCCTTATGGGATACCTCTGCAGTCTTGCATTTAATTTGTTATTGTCACCCAGCCTACAAACAGTGAGGAAATTACACTCATAGTTAATAACTGTAAAAAAAATTAGGGGACTATAGACCATAATTTTTATAACAACAGTTACAGGCTGTTATTGTAGACTTTGTTATTCTCACTCACATATAATAGTATCTTTCTCTTTTTTTTCAATAACAGTGCTAAAAATACTAGAAAGATTTTTGAAATATCAGGCTTCCCTGGTGGCTCAGACAGTAAAGAATCTGCCTGCAATGCAGAACACCTGGGTTCGCTCCCTGGTTTTGGACGATCCCGTGGAGAAGGGAATGGCAACCCACTCCAGTATTCTTGGCTGGGGTATCCCATGGACAGAGGAGCCTGGCAGGCTATGTGGTCTCAAAGAGTCAGATGCGACTGAGCCACTAACACTTGTTTTTACTTTTTTGAAATATAATAAATAATCCATGTTGGCTCAGAAGTTATTTCCTAAGTATTACCAAGAGAGACAAACTTCCAAACTAGATGGACCATCTGACTTATTTTATATTCATAAAAAATCTTCTATTACTTTTATTATGGAACTGATACACGTCTAATAAAAAGATTTTTAAATGCATATAAGCTGAGAAAAATAGATTAAAATCTCTAATAGGCCATCCCCTTAGAAATAATCTCAAAAAAAAGAAAAAGAAATAATCTCTGTTAATATTTCTATGTAGAAATACATCAGGAGTGAGACTGATAGGTCACCACATTTATTTAGCACAGTGTTCTAGACCTTGTTTTATGAATATTAGCTCATCTAATTCAAAAAACAATTCTGTAAGGTGGTATTGGGTCTTCCTTGGTGACTCAGTGGTAAAGAATTTGCCTGCTAATGCAGGAGACGTAGGTTCAAGCCCTGGGTCAGGAAGATCCCCTGGAGAAGGAAATGGCAACCCACTCCAGTATTCTTGCCAGGATAATCCCATGGACTGAAAAGCCTGGCGGGGTCATGAAAGAGTCAAACATGCTTAGTAACTAAACAACAACAATAAGAGTGGTACTGCTGTAATTAAGGGCTTCCCTCATAGCTCAGTTGGTAAATCATCTGCCTGCAATGCAGGAGACCTGGGTTCGGTTCCTGGGTCGGGAAGATCCCCTGGAGAAGGAAATGGCAACCCACTCCAGTATTCTTGCCTGGAGAATCCCATGGACAGAGGAGCCCGACAGGCTACAGTCCATGGGATCACAAGAGTTGGACACGACTTGACGACTAAACCACAACCACAACCATTGTAATTCAACTCTATTTAGAGAGAAATCTGAGGAACAGTTATTAAATGACTGGCCCAAGATCACATCACGAGTAGGTAGCAAAGCTGAGATTTGAGGCCAGGCAGCCTGACTTTGGAGTCTGCATTCTTAGTCACTTGATAAAATTGCTTGCCAATGGCTTATTTACACGTACAAAAAAATATATATATATATTTTGATGTTTTGTTAACCATCTTAACTATGTCTAAGTATACAATTCAGATGTGTTCAGTATATTCACATCGTTGTATGACAGATCTCCAGAACTCTTTTATCTTGCAAAACCAAAACTCTATAACCATTAGACAACATCTCCCAATTCCCCTTTCCCCAGCCTTTGGCAACCACCATCCTACTTTCTGTTTGTATGAATTTGACCACTTTAGGCAACTTACATGAATGGAACAATATAGTATTTGTCTTTTTGTGACTAGTTTATTTCATTTAGCATAATGTCCTCAAGGTTCATAGATCTTACATTATATAGCAAATACTCCTTCCTTCCCTTCCTTTTTAAGCCTAAATACTATTCCATTGTATGAATGCACCAAATTTTGGTTTTCCACTTATCTGTCAGTGACATATTCCCTGCTTTCATCTCTTGGCTATGGTGAATAATGCTATGAACATGTCTGTGCAAATATCTCTGAGATCCTGCTTTCAGTTCTTTTATATATAAACCCAGAAGTGAGGTTGCTGGATCATTCTATTTTTAATTTCTTGAGGAACTATCATATTGTTTTCCACGTCAGTTGAACCATTTTATATTCCCACCAACAGTACACAAAGATTCCAATTTCTTCATGTCCTTGCTAACAATTACTATTTTCTGGTTGTTTGTTTTTTGATAGGAGATATTTTAATGGGTGTGAGGTGATAACCCATTGTGATTTTGATTTGCATTTCTCTAAGGATGAGTGGTGTTGAGAATCTTTTGATGTTTTTTTGGTCATTTCTATATCCTCTTTGGAGAAATGTCAAGTCCTTTGTCCCAGATGCCATGATCTTAGTTTTCTGAATGTTGAGTTTTAAGCCAACTTTTTCACTCGTCTCTTTTGCTTTCATCAAGAGGCTCTTTAGCTCTTCTTTGCTTTCTGCCATATGGGTGGTGTCATCTGCATATCTGAGGTTATTGATATTTCTCCCGACAATGTTGATTCCAGCTTGTGCTTCATCCAGCCTGGCATTTCTCAAGATACTCTGCATGTAAGTTAAATAAGTAGGGTGACAATATACAGCCTTGACGTACTCTGTTCCTGATTTGGAAACAGTCTGCTGTTCCATGTCCAGTTCTAACTGTTGCTTCTTGACCTGCATACAGATTTCTTAGGAGGCAGGAAACAGTCTGCTGTTCCATGTCCAGTTCTAACTGTTGCTTCTTGACCTGCATACAGATTTCTTAGGATCTGCATACAGATCTCTTTAGAATTTTCCACAGTTTCTTGTGATCCACACAGTCAAAGGCTTTGGCATAGTCAATAAAGCAGAAATAGATGTTTTTCTGAAACTCTCTTGCTTTTTTGATGATCCAGAAGATGCTGGTAATTTGATCTCCAGTTCCTCTGCCTTTTCTAAATCCAGCTTGAGCATCTGGAAGTTCATGATCCGCATACTGTTGAAGCCTGGCTTGGAGAATTTTGAGCATTACTTTGCTAGCATGTGATGTGAGTGCAATTGTGCAGGAGTTTGAGCATTCTTTGGGATTGCCTTTCTTTGGGATTGGAATGAAAACTGACCTTTTCCAGTCCTGTGGCCTCTGCTGAGTTTTCCAGATTTGTTGTTTTGTTGAATGCAGCACTTTCATAGCATCATCTTTTAGGATTTGAAATAGCTCAACTGGAATTCCATCACCTCCACTAGCTTTGTTCATAGTGATGCTTCCTAAGGCCCACTTGACTTCACATTCCAGGATGTCTGGCTCTAGATGAGTGATCACACCATTGTGGTTATCTGGGTCATGAAGATCTTTTTTGTATAGTTCTTCTGTGTATTCTTGCCACCTCTTCTTAATATCTTCTGCTTCTCTTAGGTCCAAACCATTTCTGTCCTTTATGGAGCCCATCTTTGCATGAAGTGTTCCCTTGGTATCTCTAATTTTTTAAAAGAGATCTCTAGTCTTTCCCATTCTATTGTTTCCTCTCTTTCTTTGCATTGATCACTGAGGAATGCTTTCTTATCTTTCTTTGCTATTCCTTGGAACTCTGCATTCAAATGGGTATATCTTTCCTTTTCTCCTTTGCCTTTCGGGTCTCTTCTTTTCTCAGCTATTTGTAAGGCCTCCTCAGACAACCATTTTGCCCTTTTGCATTTCTTTTTCTTGGGGATGATCTTGATCACTGCCTCCTGTACAATGTCATGAACCTCCGTTCATAGTTCTTCAGGCACTCTTGTCTATCAGATCTAATCCCTTGAATCTATTTGTCACTTCCACTATATAATCGTAAGGGATTTGATTTAGATCATACCTGTATGGTCTAGTGGTTTTCCCTACTTTCTTCAATGCAAGTCTGAATTTGGCAATAAAGGGTTCATGATGTGAGACACAGTCAGCTCCCGGTCTTGTTTTTGCTGACTGTATAGAGGTTCTCTATCTTTGGCTGCAAAGAATAGAATCAGTCTGAATTTGTATTGACCATCATGTGATGTCCATGTGTAGAGTCTCCTCTTGTGTTGTTGGAAGAGGGTGTTTGCTATGACCAGTGCATTCTCTTGGCAAAATTCTGTTAGCCTTTGCCCTGCGTCATTCTGTATTCCAAGGCCAAATTTGCCTGTTACTCCAGGTAGCTCTTGATTTCCTACTTTTGCTTTCCAGTCCTCTATAATGAAGAGGACATCTTTTTTGGGGTCTTAAATTTAGAAGGTCTTGTAGGTCTTCATAGAACCATTCAGCTTCAGCTTCTTCTGTACTACTGGTTGGGGCATAGACGTGGATTACTGTGATACTGAATGGTTTGCCTTGGAAATGAACAAAGATCATTCTGTCATTTTTGAGATTGCATCCAAGTACTGCATTTTGGACTCTTTTGTTGACTATGATGGCTACTCCATTTCTTCTAAGGGATTCTTGCCCATAGTAGTAGATATAATGGTCCCTCTATTATAGACATGGTATATTATAAGATGCTGTTTTCACCTTGCTATTATATATTAAACTATGCTTATCATATTTATTGATTTTATGGTAGTTTCTGTATAGTTGTCAGAGTTTGCTATAACAAATTACCACAAACTTTGTCAGTATAAACAGCAGAAATTATTCTCTTATATTTCTAGGACCTCTATTATAGACATGGTATATTATAAGATGCTGTTTTCACCTTGCTATTATATATTAAACTATGCTTATCATATTTATTGATTTTATGGTAGTTTCTGTATAGTTGTCAGAGTTTGCTATAACAAATTACCACAAACTTTGTCAGTATAAACAGCAGAAATTATTCTCTTATATTTCTAGGGGTTAAAAATCATATGTCTGGCAAAGCCACACTGATCCCAGGCTTATTTTTTTCCAGCCTTGCCTGTGACTTGTGGGATCCTAGTTTACCAACCGGGAGTCATATCCTGGTTCTGGGCAGTGAGAGCACAAAGTCCTAACCACTGGACCATCAGGGAATTCCCATACACCAGGCTTTTAAGGGAGATAATGTTTGTTGCATTATTGTTGGCACTGCTTGACTTGTGGCTGCATCCTTTCAATATCTGCCTCTGTGTTCATACTGCCTCTTCCTCATCTGTCTCTGTAATCTCCCTCTGCCTTAGTCTTACAAGTACACTTGTCATTGAATTTAGGGCCGACCCAGAATGATTTTATCATCACAAGATCGTTAACTAAATTGTAACTTCCAGGACTCTTTTTCCTCATATAGTAACATTAACAAATGCTGGGCTAGAACAAGCACATAACTCTGGGGGGGCACCATTCAACCCACTAGAGTTTTATTAAGGTAAATTTCTAAAATTAGAATTATTAGTTCAGGTTATATAAAAATTTGAATGTTTCTGGATAAATATTTCCAAATTATGCTTGAGCGTGACTATGAATTGTGTTTTTAATGTTCTTTTACATATATGTATGTGCTTTTATACAAACCATGCAAAAATGTATGTGTAATCCATAAAAATCAAGAAAAGAAAGAAAAGAGAAGAGAAAATTGGAGGTGGGAGAAAATAAAAAAATGTGGAGGCAGAAGGCTTTCAGCTCTACTCCTTTATCTGTCCATAGTTGTGTCAGTAAAACATATGCTATTGGACTAGGCCTAGAGATATGGCCAAATTTGTGTGATTTTGATTTATTTGATTATCCCTGTTTTGTTTCTTTTTAGAAATATGTTTTATTTTCAAATCTTTGCCTTTTATGTAAAATCATCTTCAATGATAACATATTACATTTTCATTTTGAAAGAAGCACTTTTTCTGTTTTCTTCCATTGTCATAGAATCTTTACGTGGTAGAATATAGGTCCTGGTACTTTTAAAATCACTTGATGAATAAGCGAAGGGAAGTTTCATGTGTATATATGTATGTATGTATTCTGCTGGGAGGTGGAAAACCATCAGGACGTGGCCTTTTTTTTCTTAAACATAGTTGAAAAGTTCACCGAAAAAGAACTATGTCTCAGGATAAAAGAGCATTTGGGTAATAAATCATGTGGATTGTATTTTCAATACTTTATCATGAAAAGCCATGAATCACTAGCTTCTTGATAGAGAGTGACTTTTTGTAACGAACTGGCAGAACTTACACATCTCATTGAGTGTGAGCCACTTAAAGTTGGAGGCCAAGCACTTATTCCAGGGATGTAACTTTTGCTCAGTATCGGTTCTCCTAAATGCTTTAAACCTCTGGCTTAAAATGCTCAAAAATAAATCAGTTTCATATATTTGATAAACTCATATCATATTTTGTTTACAATTTCTATGTATTTTTCAGTTTTACCATCCACTGGATCTGGCTCTGAATAATTTTTAGTTTGGTTACAAAAATCAAATCCACTTTCATGGAAAAATAATTTGCCACCAGAGAGGATACGCAATATGTTGCTATGTTCTCCAAAAATGATTTAAGCAACAGCACTATAATTAAAATAAAAATATGGCCTCCTGAGGAATGAACTTTGAGAGATAACGTGTTATTTGTGAGAGAAGTACTGTTTGTGGTATGTTTTCATTAATACCCTGACACCTTACTACAGAAGAAACATGATAGAGTTATAGGATACTAGATTTTAAGAGGAAGAAGGCACTCAAGATTTTCCAGTCAAACCTCTTAATTTTAATAAATAAGGAAATGTTAGACTTAGGCAACTGAAATTGCAGAAAGTTAGCTACATCCTTAGGTGGTTGTGGAGTTTACATAGATCCAGGTTTTAAAATTCAACTTTTTTTAAAACCTTAATATGGTGTAATTGTATGTATGGTTGAAATTGTGAATTGGCAAGTGGCTAACGGAATGGCTACCCACTCCAGTATTCTTGCCTGGAGAATTCCACTGACAGAGAAGCCTGGCAGGCTACCATTCATGGGATCGCAAAGAACCAGACAAGGTTGAGCAACTAACAAATTTCAACGTGCAGATGTGTCCTCATTAGCTAAACATTTTTATTTATTTATTTTTTGGAAAGTATTTTATTTTATTTATTTATTTTTTGCATTATATATATATTTTTTATTTTTACTTTATTTTACTTTACAGTATTGTATTGGTTTTGGCATACATTGACATGAATCCACCACAGGTGTACATGAACTCCCAAACATTTAAAAATAACTTTAGATGAAGAAGTACTTCTCTACTTGAAACGAGTACAAAGTTTTAGTCATGTGTGAAACCTATGNACAGTATTGTATTGGTTTTGGCATACATTGACATGAATCCACCACAGGTGTACATGAACTCCCAAACATTTAAAAATAACTTTAGATGAAGAAGTACTTCTCTACTTGAAACGAGTACAAAGTTTTAGTCATGTGTGAAACCTATGGCCTTAGGGTAAGTTTGCCAAATTTAGCAAATTAAAATTAAAATTTCAGGTTAGGAAATGGTTATTTTTTTTTTATTACAAGAATGTCCCAAACATTGCTTGGGGTATTCTTACACTAAAAATATTAATTTACTTGGAATTCAGAGTTACCTGGGTATCCTGTACTTTATCTAGCAAACCTAGCTTTGGAGCATATACGGCATGCATGTGTGTGTGCGTGCAAAGTTGCTTCAGTAGTATCTGACTCTTTGCGACCCTATGGACTGTAGCCCGCCAGGTTTCTCTGTCCATGGGGTTCTCCAGGCAAGAATACTGGAGTGGGCTGCCATGACCTCCTCCAGGAGATCTTTCCGACCCAGGGATCGAACGCATGTCTCCTGAAGCTCCTGCACTGCAGGCAGATTCTTTACCACTGAGCTACCAGGGAAGCCCCCATATAAGGCAAACATCACCATTTTGAATCTGGCCTATAAGCCAGGTATAGCAGAAACATTTATTATTCACTAAATAGCCTTATGTTCCCTCATCACATTTTACAGATTCCTTGAAGTCAGGTAAAATCGCGTGAGTAGTTCTGGTCAATGTGCTATTGTTAGAAAGATGCATGTCAGTTGATTGATGTACTTAAAGGCCCACATGCAGCCACCATCCTCCCACAGGTCAGTCTTTTCCTGCTGCAGTGAGCTGCAAGCCATATATTCAAGATGGCATAGATGCAAGACACAGTCTTATAGCCCTGAAGAAAAGTTGGAAGGAAGGTACCCAGGAGAACCACTGGATTCACAGTATACACTGTATGTGTAAGAGGCAAACCTTTATCTATTCATCCCTTGAAATTTGAGGTTGATTTGTTATGGCAGCTTGGCAGAGCCTATCTTCATGGACACACTGTGCATATTAGATAAACTAAGTCTAAGTTTGCTGTGCTTCTTTTTTTAAATCTTAATGATGTTGCCATTAACTCTGTAGATTTGTCTGGAAGACTGAATGAGAATTACAGGTGAAATGAATCTGTCATACAGACTGAAGTAAGTCAGAAAGAAAAAAACAGATATCGTATATTAACACGTATATATGGAATTTAGGAAAATGGTACAGATCAACCTATTTGCAGGGCAGAAATAGAGACACAGATGTAGAGAATGTATGGGTGGACAAGGGGTGAGGTTGCGAGGGGAGTGAAATGAATTGGGAGATTGGGATTGACATATGTGTACTGCCACGTGTAAAATAGATGGCGAGTGGGAAGCTACTGTGTAGTGTATGGAGATCAGCTCGGTGCTCTGTGATAACCTAGAGGGGTGGGATTGGCAGGGAGGGCCAAGAGGAGGGGATATATGTATACCTATAGTGGATTCATTTTGCTGTACACAACAGCGTTGTACACAGCACAACTAACACAACATTGTAAAGAAACTATACTCCAATTAAAAAAAAAAGAAGCCTTGGCACTCTGTCTGCAGTATGGTAGGCTGCAACAAATGAAAATGGTATTTCATAATATCATACCCGTTATGATTATTGTTTTAATTCTTATAGCAGCCTTGTAAAATCAGTGTTATTATAATTTCCATTTTATGCCTAAGGGAAATGAGGCTTGGAGTGGTTAAGCAATTTGCCCAAGGTTATTTCAACAGAGCTCTAATTAAATATAGAGCTAGGTCTCCATTACAAGACAGGCTGGCTCCAAAATCTATATTTTCAAATCTATATTGCATAAACATTTGCCTGTGATATAGAGAAAAGTCTCTATTCCATTCAGTCATTTAAAAAACATTTATTGAATGCCCATCATTATCAGATGCCCTGTTATTAGCATTAGAATACAAAAATGAAAGACCAGACAAATGTTGACTTTAAGGAAGTCTCAGCCTTGTACAGCCTTGTAAATCTATAATTCCAGATTGGTACAGTGAAATATGTGATCAAAGGAGGCACAGGCTTCTGGAGGAACACATGTTGGCAATGGCAGTGGGGTTAGAAGAGGCTTCAAGGAGGTGGTAAAACTGTCTTGAGCTTAGTCTTGGACCATGAATGTGAGTGGGCCTGACCAAAATGGCCTGGGTACTTGAGGCAGGGAGAACATGTACAGATCCTTTTGGCATGTTGAGGAACTGTAATTAGTTATATGCCTGGTTACAAGCATGTAGTGAGTTCAGGATACTGGAGACAATATTCTATTGTCTCCAATTGGATTTCCTCAGAAGCAGAGTTTGAGAAGGAGATTAGTGTGTGGGAGGTTTACTGAGGAGTGCATTCAGGATCAGCACTCAGGGCAGAGAAGAGAATGAAGTAGGATGGCGCAGAGTTAGAAGCTGAGCTGCAATGCAGTCCTACTGACGCCTCAGCTGACCCCACATGTAGCTGTGCAGCTGGGACAGCCCTTCAGAACTGTCTTGAGTTGGAACATGGGATTCAGACCTTTATATTCCCACTCTGATGGATCACAGGATACCAGCTATCCTGGAAAGGAGTCATGACCTTGGGCAAGGCAGGTTTCTTCTGAAGAAATTCCTATAGGAGGCTGACAGCTGAGGATCATCTTCCAGCAGCATTCTCAGAAGCGGGGGAAATAAGTCAGGGTCACCATAATCCATCCCTTGCATCTCTTACTCTTTGCATAGCTTCTGAAGCAGCGCCTCATGAATTTTTCTTCCTGAGGGAAATTCGGAAAGGTAAGGTTAGTGAGACAAGCAACAGTTCTCACTGCTGCAGCTGGTCACGGGGCCACAGCTAACACTGGCTGTATCCCCCCCGTCCTATACATTCCAGATCCCCTCATCCTCACCCACAGCTAGAAACTCTGCTGGTCTCGATGGTTTACCTGACATGACCTAGACCCTTTCTTTTCAGGTATCTGCGCACTGCTTACCATATCTTTCTCTGGTCAGAGTTACTACACCTGGGAAAAATTGAGGGCAAGAGGAGAAGGGAGTGACAGATGATGAGCTGGTTGGAAGGCATCCCTGACTCAACGGCCAGGAGTTTCAGCAAACTCAGGGAGATAGTGAAGGACAGGGAAGCCTGGCGTGCTGCAATTCATGAGGTAGCAGAGTCGGACACGACTTAATGACTTAACAACAATAACAAATTCAATTTACCATCAGAATTACTCAAGAGAGGGGACTCTTCTGGCTGTCGAGTGGTTAGCACTTTGCCTTTCAATGAAGGGGGTGCAGGTTCTATCCCTGGTTGGGGAGTTAAGATCCCACATGCCTTGCAGTCAAAAAATTAAAACAGAAGCAATATTGTAACAAATTCAATAAAGACTTAAAAAAATGATCCACATCAAAAAAAAAAATCTTAGAAAAAAAAAAAGATTGGTCAAAGGAGTACCAAGGGTCTGCCCAAGTGGAATACCTGAGTTCCTCGCATATTCTAACCAGTCCTACCCTTGCAAAAGAATGGTGACTCCTTATCTTGCTGACTGGTCCCTGGACTCTAAGAGATGGAAATGCCCAAACAGCAGCCATAGTTGTTCAACTGGACTCTTGATATGTCCCCTGGTTGAAAAGTTCTCCCTCTGAGAATCAGGATCTCTAAACCCACAGAGCCCTTAACTCTATGTAAACAGCAGCAAAGAAACCTTAAAATCTGAGTGAAGATCAGCTTTAGGACTCTTAAAAATTTAGAGGCCAGGAAGAGTAAGAAAAACTAGGGGGAAAAACACAATTTCATAGAAGGGAAAACAGATGTATGATGTCTCTGAAGCCAAAAGAAGAAAATTTTCAAAAGGTTCTGTTCAGTTCAGTTCAGTAGCTCAGTCGTGTCCGACTCTTTGCCACCCTATGAATCACAGCATGCCAGGCTTCCCTGTCCATCACCAACTCCCGGAGTTCACTCAGACTCACGTCCATCGAGTCCGTGATGCTATCCAGCCATCTTCTCCTCCTGCCCCCAATCCCTCCCAGCATCAGAGTCTTTTCCAATGAGTCAACTCTTCGCATGAGGTGGCCAAAGTACTGGAGTTTCCGCTTTAGCATCATTCCTTCCAAAGAAATCCCAGGGCTGATCGCCTTCAGAATGGACTGGTTGGATCTCCTTGCAGTCCAAGGGACTCTCAAGAGTCTTCTCCAACACCACAGTTCAAAAGCATCGATTCTTCGGCGCTCAGCTTTCTTCACAGTCCAACTTTCACATCCATACATGACCACAGGAAAAACCGTAGCCTTGACTAGACACACCTTAGTCGGCAAAGTAATGTCTCTGCTTTTGAATATACTATCTAGGTTGGTCATAACTTTTCTTCCAAGGAGTAAACGTCTTTTAATTTCATGGCTGCAGTCACCATCTGCAGTGATTTTGGAGCCCCAAAAAATAAAGTCTGACACTGTTTCCACTGTTTCCCCATCTATTTCCCATGAAGTAATGATGCCATAGGCTTGATCAATTACTGTCAAATGCTGCTCTAAGACAGGTACAATAATATGAAGACTGAAGATAAACCACTGGATTCAGCAAGAACAGTGACCTTAAAGAGTCTATATTTCAGTGGAGTGGAAGAATGAAAGCCTGACTGTGTGTGTGCTAACTTTCTTCAGCCATGTCCCACTCTTTGCAACCCTATGAACTACAGCCCGCCAGGCTCCTCAGTCCATAGCATTCTCCAGGCAAGAATACTGGAGTGGGTTGCCATGCCCTCCTCCAGGGAATCTTCCCCACCCAGGGATCAAACCCACATTTCTTATCTTTCCTGTATTGGCAGGCGGGTTCTTTAACACTAGCACCACCCGGGAAGCCCAAAAGCCTGACTAGAGGGGTTAAACACAGGTTTGAAAATAGGAATATGAAGAGAGCAAGTGAAAATGGTGAGTATATAGATGTTTTTAAGGGATAAATTGGGATTAACATATACACACTACTATGTATAGATAACGATAGATACTATTATCTATCTATAAAATAGATAACTAATAACAGCACAAGGAACCTACTCAATACTCTGTAATGACCTATATGGGAAAAGAATCAGAAAAAGAGTGGATATATGTATATGTATAGCTGATTCACTTGTCTATACATCTGAAACTAACACAATATTGTAAGTCAACTATACTCCAATAAATATTTTTTTAAAAAGGTGTTTATAGGGAAGTAAAGGAAAAGACAGTATCAATACCTTGAGGGAAAAGGCCCAAAGGAAGTTTTTTTAAAGGATGTAGACATTATAATACGCTGATGAAAATGACCAATATAGAGGGAATGTTCGTGGAGGCCTAATTATTATTTGTCACAGATGCCTAAAAAGAAGTGTTTAGTAAGTGCTAGCTACTCCAATTATTTGGTACTGTTTTTAAAATCAACCCTTGATAATTACAAAAATCATTTGTATACCTTCTTGAATTTTTAATTGAATTTTTGATTTCTAGGAAGTTTCTAGGTAATTTAATAAATATAGCCAAAATGTAAGGTCCATGAATGTTGCTGTGAAAAATAAACAAGAAGTTTACTGTTTCTTATGACCATGTGAAAACAAAATTACACACATTTTGGGGGAGGAAGAGGCTTATGTAGGCAGTCTATGCATCTGAACATAAACCTGTTATTTCCACAAAATAATTTACAATTATGATAATGTTTATTATTTGAGAAGAGTTCTGTCTAGTCAATGCTCCGTGGATGTGCTAGGTTATAAAAACGAAGACAACATCACACAGAACAAAGAATAATGTCAGGGGAACTGTTGCAAGGCATGAAGCACTCTAGGTATTCAGATCAAAACTCTCCCTTTTTAGGAGTCTGGGGTGGACATGTACATACTGCTACATTTAAAATGGATGACCAACTAAGACCTACTGTACAGCACAGGGAACCCTGCTCTAGGTTATGTGGAAACCTTGATGGGAGAGGAATCTTGGGGAGAATGGTACATGTATATGTATGGCTGATCCCTTTGCTGTCCACCTGAAACTATCACAACATTGTTAAACAGCTATACTCCAAAATAAAATTAAAAGTTTTTTTTAAAAAGTAGCTTTTCTNGCAGGAATAAGATGTGTATAAGAGACAGATGTATGGCTGATCCCTTTGCTGTCCACCTGAAACTATCACAACATTGTTAAACAGCTATACTCCAAAATAAAATTAAAAGTTTTTTTTAAAAAGTAGCTTTTCTTTTTTTTCCTGATAAGTGGCTTGAGGTGACCTCTAAAAATGGTATGCTATTCACTTGACCCAGGAAACACCACAAAATCACGCAAATCCAGAGGTTCAAATCTTCATGTTCACTTTAAGAACATGTGAAACTGCATGAAACTCAGGCCATTAAGGGTATGCATATCTGAAAAGCCACCAAGTATCTGAAGGATATCACTTTGAAGAAACAGTGTGTGACATTCCATTGTTACAATGGTGGAGTTGGTAGGTGTGCACAAGCCAGGCAGTGGGGCTGGACGCAGGGTGGGTGGCCCAAAAATAGTACTGACTTTTTACTTCACGTGTTCAAAAATTCAGAAAATAATGCTGAACTTAAGGGCTTAGGTGTAGATTCTCTGGTTATTGAGAACATCCAGGTGAACAAAGCACCCAAGATGCAGTGCAGCACTTACAGAGCTCATGATAGGATCAACCCACACATGAGCTCTCCTTGCCACACTGAGATGATCATTACTGAAAAAGAACAGATTATTCCTAAACCAGAAGAGGAGGCTGCATGGAAGAAGAGGATATCCCATAAGAAACTGAAGAAACAAAAATTTATGGCTTGGGAATAAATGCTGCAAAAAATAAATGCAAATAAAAGTAAAAAAAAAAAAAAGTAGCTTCCTCCCCATACCTTTTAAAAAGTAGCAATGGGGAACGCCTGAGTGGTCCAGTGGTCAAGACTCTGCACTTTGACTGCCAGAGCTAGGTTCAGTCCCTGGCTGAGGAATTAAGATCCTACAAAAAAAAAAAAAAAACAACAAAAAAACAACTAACTATGATGACTGGGTAACTAATTGGAATGTCTGGTATTAGATCAAATACGTTAGGGTCTCTAGGACAGACACAAAAGGAGGGTATGATGCACAGTTTTTGCTATTTTGAACAAAACAGGAAAAAAGTGAAAAATTATTTGTGAAATTGTTCAATTTGTGTGTGAGGAAAAGCCATGTCTATAACCAATCAGAGCCTTTGGCCAAGTAAAAGATTACAGAGAATTATTGTCAGATGCTGGGTTTCTCCTTCCAGAAGAAAAACAACCCTATACCTTGAAATTTTCAAGAGCAGTCTTCCAAACCCCCTATAAAATATTAAACTAATATACTTGCAATTTTAGTACAAATCAGGAAATGCAAAAATTACAGTACTCATAGTTATATTAACTAAGTTCACAGGGCACACATGTAGGTCTTTTTATTCCAAAGCAGCCCAGTTTGATGAGTTAATATCTCTTTGGGGACTGAATACTTGTATTTTCTATCTTCTCTGAGTTAAGATTAGAAAATGAAAATAAGTGTTTGCATATTTCATTTAAAGTACAATTTCTTAGCATTACCAAGATGTTTGGCTGACCCCTGATTTTATATCAATATTTAAGGGAAGGTATTAAATGGGAAATCATTTTGAGCAAAAATCAAAGACCATGTCATGTAATAGGGTTTTTATACTTTGTATATTTTACTGCAGTAATTTTGTTACTATTTTCTATAATGTGTTTCCATTATTTAAAGAGAAAAAAATAATACATGTCTAAGGGCAAATCTTCAATTTTCATCTTTTTTTTTTTTTTTGCCACTTCACTCCACTTGGGGTTTCCCTTGACCAGGGATAGAACATGGGCTGTTGGCAGGGAAAGCACAGAGTCCTAAACACTGGACCATCAGGGACTTCACAATTTTTTGCTTCTTTATGACAAAACACTGAAAAGAGAGAATCATGCAATTCAACATTTGATTTACTTAACGTCTCTCATTAAAATTTTTCTCATGCTGTGTTTATTTAATAGTCCAACTATTCTGATTGGTTTAAATATTCTGAAAAATATGCATATTGATTTGGGAACTGATAAAATATTTCTTAAAGTCATGATGGCATATCTACTTGCCAATGTATTATAACAATGGGCATAACTAAAATACTCCTAACTCTTACATTTATCAACTGAGGGGAAAAAACACTCTTTTTAAGAAACATGGCAAATGTGATCTTATCATTTGGGAATGGTCTGAGGAACTCAGCCATAATTGTCCACCCAAGGGGAGGAAGAGAATATTACTTCTCTACCAATTCTTGTCCTGTGTTTTGTTAATCCCTTGCAGTTCCAGATTTGTACATGAGTCAGACTTTAGCTGAACAGTTTCCTACAGGTGCTACAGCAAAAATTTCCTAATGTAGAAAGCAACAAATTGCTGTGGTTGTAAGGTGCTGTCACGTTATGCTTGTGTGCGCCTGGTTGTTATAACAACACTCAAGCTAGAAGTATGTTAAGAGAATGTGAGGTGGGGTGTAAGATGATGAACACCCTTTCATGATGAATTTTTGAAAAATAACATGGCATAACCATCAATAGATGTGGCACTTTCAAATAGAAGGTAATATAGGAATACCCAAGATTTATCAAGGTGACTATAAATAAGAATCCAATCCAAGTGTTAGTCGCTTGGTCATGTCTATTCTTTGCAACCCCATTGACTGTACCCTGCCAGACCCCTCTGTCCATGGGATTCTCCAGGTAAGAGTACTGGAGTGGGTAGCCATTCCCTTCTCCAGCGGATCTTCCCAATCCAAAAATTAAACTCAGGTCTCCTGCATTGCAGGCAAAATTTTTTTACCATCTGAGCCACCAAGGAAGTCATAAGTAAGAATGCCTAAGCCCAAATGATTATATTGTGTTTAAGTAAAGAAAGATAGGCTAGAGTTAAAGAATATATCCAATTTTTTCAAGTCTGCATAGGACCTATTAAGAGGAAGGCAAAAAGTACTATAGAAGCTCTGCATGCCTTCAGTAGAGTTATTGTCTATATTGTCTCCTGTGAACTGGTTGAGTACCTAGTCTTCTTAGCAGCATGGTATTTGGTGAAGAAGGGCATCAAGCAATCATTGCTTAGAGCCATGGTATTAGAGACATTAACTAGAAATATCACCTAACTTTATCTACTCCGCTTGCATGTTCACTAAGCAGCATCAGGTTTTACCCAGACTTCCTCATAAATTCCTGGTCTACAGGGGTAAGATAGACATTTTCACCATGAATAACTACATTCTCTTCATTGTCATATCTATCATTATACATTTCAAAACTGAGTTGTGGTTTACAGAGTAGTCCTTTGTGAACTTGAATGGTGTGAGATGGAAAAGGCTGAGCATATCAAACAAGAATATGACAAGGGAATCAAGATGATATGACAAGGAGAGAGTTGAGTACATTAAGTTCTAGTAAGAAAAGGCAGTTGAGAGAAAGTTTCCAGTGGAAATAAATGGCTTGGAAGGAGTAAAAGGTGCAAAGAGTATGCTGATTCTTCTTCCTGGCTCTATGGGCAAAGAAAAGGAAGTTTGGGAGACAATAACTAATTGTTCTCAATTAATAGAGGATAAAGTATTTGAGAAAAGGTTCAAGACTAGAGCTTAGCCTGTTTTGAAAGTAGAAGGGAGTCTACAAAATACTATAGACCAGATTATCCTAAATTTTCACTTGGTGTGTAGTGTGATGGTACCTTCCATCTCAGCAAAGTCTTATCTCCAAGGTGATGGTTTGATTTGATCCATTATCAACAGTCCTTGGAGATGGGAAATAAAGGTGACTGCAAAGCATTTGGTAAACATAAATTAATATAAAGGTCAACATTAGCAACTTTCCAGCAAATGTCTCTGAAATAAGTGATGTATTTTGTGTAAAATTTCACAGAGTGGTTTCTTGATACATTAAAATGTGTTTCTCTTATTAGTGATGCTTTCATAGTTGGCTTGATTCACTTGATATCAATGATCTACACTATAATAAAATTTAAGCAGAGAAACTTAATACAGTCTAAACCAGGAACCACAGCTTCGTTGGGACTTAACGTATCATGTTGCAGCATAACATTCTAATATACATAATTTCCTAAATCATGCACTGACTTCAGGGAGTACTTAAATATTCAGCACAATTCTCTCTTAAGTCTCCAGAATAGAGTTAACAATCTGATGTCCTGCATGGAGAAGACAGAAAACCTTCCCTCCACACCAGATCCACCAGCACAGACACAAAATCAGATAGCTGTTACATGAAGAAGCACTCTGGTAGAGGTATTTCCAGAACACTACAATGGGACACAAAGGGAAGAAGAATCAGCATTTCCTGAATGTCTATGTGTCAACCCTTTTACTAGTATTTTAACATATTTTGTCCTCAGAACAAATTTACAAGTATACTTATACAAGTATACTTATTCATTTTTCCCATTTCAATTTTAAGGAAACTAAGGTCAGAAATACTGCTGAGGTTAACACAGCTGTGATGGCACTGAGACTGGAGTACAATTCTGTCTTCTCTCGATTCATACACACAACCAGGGATCTATGTCCCAATCTATGAATGCAGATGACTTCTGGTGGAGCAACCATCGTGGGTATTTCAACATTATTTCTTCATCAGACAATCTTTTCACTGCTGTCCAAGTTGGCATGCATTTAAGAAAGTGAAATCTCTACTGCTTCCTTAGAAGAAGGGGATATCAGACCAGTCTTTGTTTTCTTAGCGACAACAGGTATGGTTTCAGGAACCAAGTTCTACAGTGTTCACCAGCTATAAATTCCTGAATGACAGAGGCCATGACCTTGACTTCCAATTTCCAATTTATACCTGGTTTAAAGGAATCTTGCCACATGTCAAACCATGGCAACAGTAGGTTACTGAATTCTTGCTTCCTCTAAACACTGAAGACTCAAGCCCCGAATTATTCCAATTATTTATGAAATGAACAAATGTTCACATTAATACCGTTCTTTATTTACTTGATATAAGTAAACAAAGAAAACATTTGGCAAATGCTTGGTTTTACAATGAATTTGGTTTGGCCTGCTGAGTGGTGAAGGATTTGCATATGAATATTTTCAGTTGGCAGCAAGAGGGAGAAAGAGTTCTCCGTTTGTTTCTTGACATGGTGAGTTTAAGGAATGTTTTGTGCTGTTATCCTAACATACTTACAAAATTGTAACCTACATCTTTCACTGGAAGACAGTATTAGGGGGAAAGACACATACGTTTTCACTCTCAAAAAGTAGGAGGAAAAGGGAACTCTTATTTTGAGGCTACCATATAAAATACTGACTTCATATAGTTTCACAGGCAAACAGATTAGAATTCACTTTAATTTCATCAGAAAATTATACATATATGAGAAAACTAAGGTAACTATTTCAAATGAAGAATGGAGGAGTCACTTTATAAAGTGGTGTCTTTATAAAACTACAACATATGGTTCATACCTCTTGATATTCACATCTTTGTGTAATCCCTTCCCATTGAGTGTTGGCTAGACTGAGCGACTCACTTTTAATGAACAGAATAAGGTGGAACTAATGGTGTGTGTCCTAAGAGGCAGTACTTCCCTCCTTCCCTGCCTCTCTCTCCCTCTGTTTGTCTTTATCTCTCATATCATTAACTTTATAGGAACACAGCTGCAGTATTAATACCATGAGCAAATCTATAGTGAGGCCCATGTGCAAGGATCTGAGGCCTCTTACCAACAGCCATGTGAATGAGCTGGGAAGTGCATCCTCCAGCCCCATGCCAGCCACTGGATGACTGCAGCCCCAACTGACACTTTGACTGCAGCCTCATGAAACACTGAATCAGAACCACTGCACTAAGCTTCTCCCAGATTCCTGATCCTGAGAAACTATGTATGGTAATAAATGTTCATTGCTTTAAGCCACTTTATGCGTTGGGGTAATTTGTTATGCAATAGTAGGTAACTCATACAAGGGGGCAGGAATAACAACACACAGTCTAGCCTGGAAAGGACAGGCCAAGAACTCATCTCAGCAGAAGGACTAAACACGAATATATCATGTTTCAGTAGGTTGGTTAAGAGAAGCGAATATATGCTACAGGCCTTGACCATCACCGTGTCAAGGCTAGAGGTTTGGAAGCCAGCAAAACTGGCACACTCTGGAAAAGCTGGCACCAAAGAGTTTTAACTCCAAAGGTTAGTAGAGGATGTAGATGAGTGACCTAAAGGAGGAAGTTGTAGAGAAGCTAGAATTATCTCATAGGTTAGGAGACTCTGTAAGACATTTGTTGTGAAAGTTGTCCTCGCTGTCAGAGTTTAGTCATCTAAATAGATACAACTGCTGCCAAGGTGTGTGTGCTAAGTTGCTTCAGTCGTGTCTGACTCTTTGCAACGCTATGGACTGTAGTCCGCCAGGCTCCTCTGTCCATGGGATTCTCCAGGCAGGAATACTGGAGTGGGTTGCTGTGCCCTCCTCCAGGGGGATCTTCCTGAGTCAGGAATCAAACCTGATCTCCTGCGTCACAGGTGGATTCTTTACGATCTGAGCCACCAGGGAGCCCTGCATATAAAAGGGTGTGCCACTAAATCTGAAATGCATGTCTTCTTTCTCCTCCTCATTCTCTCTNAGGCTCCTCTGTCCATGGGATTCTCCAGGCAGGAATACTGGAGTGGGTTGCTGTGCCCTCCTCCAGGGGGATCTTCCTGAGTCAGGAATCAAACCTGATCTCCTGCGTCACAGGTGGATTCTTTACGATCTGAGCCACCAGGGAGCCCTGCATATAAAAGGGTGTGCCACTAAATCTGAAATGCATGTCTTCTTTCTCCTCCTCATTCTCTCTGCCTCTGTCAAAACTAAGGCTCTCAGCACCTCACGCCTCCCACTTAATTGCTACCAGCTTGTTTCTTGTTCTTGAGCCTGGTCTTCTCAGCTAGACAGGAGGCTGCTTAAGGAAAGGATCATGTCTCAGTCAGTAATCCTCCTCTAGCCACAAGTTCTTCTCATTTGAAATATGAGCATATGTGGACTTATTTCTGTATACCTTCTCTGAAACCACAAGAATTTTGGATCATTATGCATGAATGATTTCAAGTTGCCACCATTTTATCTCTAGTAAAATTCAACACCCTTGGGTTATACATTTCTACCCCTCTTCTGCTTCTCTATACTATTGGTTACATTCTCTCCAATTTTTGCATAAGTGTATTATCATTTCCTTTATATTGTGGGCATTATGATGTAGTGTAAGAAATCGCACTAGGTGTTAAGAGGCCATACTGCTATAGACAAGGATAGATGTGGACCCCGCCTTCCTGTTTTTTGCTACCCAAGTAGTCTGTACAGTGTAAAACATTAATTAATCAGTAATACACAGAACCTGCAGCAGCTTCTGGGAATATGTGAAGGCAATACTCGTGATATGCCATGATGCTCCCCAATGGAGGATACATTTTTCAGTCTGACACCATGCCATAAGTGACATTTCCCACCAAAGAAAACTTTGTAAGATCTTGCAACACAGAATGCTTTGTAGGACAGAAAGATGCACTCACATAACATGATGCAAAGAACACAAATGTTGGAGAGATAGAATAGTGCTATGTCTTAAAAGTAGGCAGTTTGCATATTGTCAAAGCTAACATAACTGTCAGAGCATTTTGAAGGGAGGAGGTAAGTCCTTAGAAAATAAGTTCTTAAACCTTGGTCTTTAAAAATTTTTATTTGAGCAAGTAGTAGATATCAGGGCTTCCCTTGTGGCTCAGCTGGTAAAGAATCTGCCTGCAAAGTGGGAGACCTGGGTTGGGAAGAACCCCTGGAGAAGGGAAAGGCTACTCCCTCCAGTATTCTGGCCTGGAGAATTCCATGGACTGTATAGTCCATGGGGTCACAAAGAGCTGGACACGACTGACCGACTTTCACTTATATTAAATGATTCACTACAATTTTATAAAATGACTAGCTCCTTCTAATCTGTTAGGTGTCCATTTAAAGTTGTTTCTTCCANAGTATTCTGGCCTGGAGAATTCCATGGACTGTATAGTCCATGGGGTCACAAAGAGCTGGACACGACTGACCGACTTTCACTTATATTAAATGATTCACTACAATTTTATAAAATGACTAGCTCCTTCTAATCTGTTAGGTGTCCATTTAAAGTTGTTTCTTCCAAGAATCCTTCATATGTAGTCCAATTGTCCCTGGTCCTATAATTAGCATAATTTAGAGCAATCTAATATTTAATTGTCTGTTTCCATCCAGTATATTGTGGGCTTTCAGTGAGAACAGGGGCCTGTCTTTCTTGATGGATTTTGTGCCTCCAGGCCTTAGCACAGTGTCTCACACACAGAAAGTGCTCTCAAAACATGAGTGTAGTGAAAAAAATGAGTAAATAAATGGGGGTAAAAGAGGGTTAAAAAAAAAAGACCAGTTATCATATTTATGCTTTCTTCAAAACAGAATATCAAGAAAACCATCAGAAAGACATGAAATCAACATCTAAGGCTATTCAAGTACGTCTGATGATAAACCTGCCAGGAACACAAGCACTTGTTAATTATTTTTCATTCTTTCTTCCTCCTTAATAGTAAACAATGCCAGGTTTTGCCTCTCCTGTTTGTGCTCTGGAGCCTTCTTGGGGCTCTCTTCCCAGGTGTGGCACTGGCAGAGACCTGACTTTCCCTGTACATGCTCTTTTTCCTATCTCTTGCTTTCAAAGATTTGATATTGAACAGCCCAGTTTGTTCATTCCTCACAGGCTGAAATATTGGAACTTAATTTTCCCAGCAACAGCAACCATCAAAGTTATCCCAGAAAAGAAGCAGCATTGCAAAGCGTGGTTCAGGAAGATTCTTCTGTTGATATCAGTTAGAATTGATTCTTCTTTGGAGAGTCTGACGTTGAATAGCCACAGTTTGTAAGGAGAGGAGGTCCAAGCAGTGTTAAAGGATGAGAAAGCAATGAAATGTTTTGCACTTAGTTCCAAATGGGTGCACTGGTATGAGTTCAGTGAAGGAGGAAGTGATGTGCAGTGGCAGGGTCTGAGGCCCTGAGTGATGAAGGGGAGCGTGAGTTAGCTTCAAGACATAGAAAGGATTTAGATAGATAATAATGCATATAACTTGTTTACAGGAAAACATAAAGAATAGCTTGGTTGTATTAATAGCAATGATTCTCAACTTCTTTTGAATTCAGTTGAGAAGCTCAATAAAATGAGAATTCATGTGATCTATCAATGCCCTCCATTCAAAGACAACCAGGAACACACCTACGGTTGAAGGAGTTTGCGTTTATTAATTTATTGCAAAGAGGGAGACCACACACCATGGAGAACCGAGGGATATCTCAGTAAAAGGGTTTTAAAAAACACTCTCCGACATAAATCACAGCAGGATCCTCTATGACCCACCTCCCAGAATACTGGAAATAAAAGCAAAAATAAACAAATGGGACCTAATTAAAGTTAAAAGCTTCTGCACAACAAAGGAAACTATAAGCAAGGTGAAAAGACAACCCTTGGAATAGGAGAAAATAATAGCAAATGAAGCAACTGACAAAAAACTAACCTCAAAAATATATAAGCAACTCCTGCAGCTCAATTCCAGAAGAATAAATGACCCCATCAAAAAATGGGCCAAAGAACTAAATAGACATTTCTCCAGAGAAGACATACAGATGGCTAACAAACACATGAAAAGATGTTCAACATCACTCATTATCAGAGAAATGCAAATCAAGATCACAATGAGGTACCATTTCACGCCAGTCAGAATGTCTGTGATCCAAAAGTCTACAAGCAATAAATGCTGGAGAGGGTGTGGAGAAAAGGGAACCCTCTTACACTGTTGGTGGGAATGCAAACTAGTACAGCCACTATGGAGAACAGTGTGGAGATTCCTTTAAAAACTGGAAATAGAACTGCCTTATGACCTAGCAATCCCACTGCTGGGCATACACCCCAAGGAAACCAGAATTGAAAGAGACACGTGTACCCCAATGTTCATTGCAGCACTGTTTATAATAGTCAGGACATGGAAGCAACCTAGATGTCCATCAGCAGATGAATGTATAAGAAAGCTGTGGTACATATACACAATGGAGTATTACTCACCCATTAAAAAGAATACATTTGAATCAGTTCTAATAAGATGGATGAAACTGGAGCCGATTATACAGAGTGAAGTAAGCCNAATGTTCATTGCAGCACTGTTTATAATAGTCAGGACATGGAAGCAACCTAGATGTCCATCAGCAGATGAATGTATAAGAAAGCTGTGGTACATATACACAATGGAGTATTACTCACCCATTAAAAAGAATACATTTGAATCAGTTCTAATGAGGTGGATGAAACTGGAGCCGATTATACAGAGTGAAGTAAGCCAGAAAGAAAAACACCAGTACGTTATACTTATACATATATATGGAATTTAGAAAGATGGTAATGATAACCCTGTATGTGAGACAGCAAAAGAAACACAGATGTATAGAACAGTCTTTTGGACTCTGTGGGAGAGGGAGAGGGTGGGATGATTTGGGAGAATGACATTGAAACATGTATAATATCATATAAGAAATGAATCGCCAGTCTAGGTTTGATGCAGTGTGCAAGATGCTTGGGGCTGGTGCACTGGGATGACCCGGAGGGATGGTGTGTGTGTGTGTGGGGGGGATTGAGAACACGTGTACACTCGTGGTGGATTCATGTTGATGTGTGGCAAAACCAATACAATATTGTAAAGTAAAAAAAAAAAAAAATTCACGGCAATAAAGCAAAATAAAATAAAATGTTTAAATTAAAAAAAAAATAAATAAAGGACTTAGGTTTGTGCTAGTGATTTGGGTGGGGGAAGACAATGGCACCCCACCCCAGTACTCTTGCCTGGAAAATCCAATGGATGGAGTAGCCTGGTGGGCTGCAGTCCATGGGGTCACTAACAGTCGGACAGACTGAGTGACTTCACTTTCACTCCAGTATTCTTGCCTGGAGAATCCCAGGGATGGGGGAGCCTGGTGGGATGCCGTCTATGGGGTCACACAGAGTCGGACACGACTGAAGTGACTTAGCAGCAGCAGCAGTGATTTGGGGGAAGGTCCAAAGAAGCAAGGCTTTGCTCTGGGATTAGATGCTGTCAAGTAGCAAGGGGAATTCTGTGTATCTCAACAATTTTTATCTAGAGGGTGAAAAGAACCTAGCAATGCTAGAACTGTAATCAGTAAAGAAGCAGCAATNCACTCCAGTATTCTTGCCTGGAGAATCCCAGGGATGGGGGAGCCTGGTGGGATGCCGTCTATGGGGTCACACAGAGTTGGACACGACTGAAGTGACTTAGCAGCAGCAGCAGTGATTTGGGGGAAGGTCCAAAGAAGCAAGGCTTTGCTCTGGGATTAGATGCTGTCAAGTAGCAAGGGGAATTCTGTGTATCTCAACAATTTTTATCTAGAGGGTGAAAAGAACCTAGCAATGCTAGAACTGTAATCAGTAAAGAAGCAGCAATTGGACTTCCTTGGCAGTCCAGTGATTAAGAGTCCGCCTGCCAAGGCAGGGGACACGAGTTCGATCCCTAGTTCTGGAAGATTCCATATGCCTCAGAGCAACTAAGCCCGTGCACCACAACTCCTGAGCCTGTGCTCTAGAGCCAGTGAGCCACAATTACTGAAGCCCGCATGCCCAGGGCCTATACTCTGCAACAAGGGAAGCCACCTCAATGAGAAGCCCTTGCCCTGCAACTAGGGAAAGCCCGCGCACAGCAATGAAGACTCAGTGCAGCCAAAAATAAATAACTAAATAGGATGAAAAGAAGTTGTGTAACGTCTTTGAAAATAATTCTTCCAGCAATAGCAGGCTTTAAAGGCATATGGGCAAAGAAGCAACATTGCAAAGTAAGGTTCAGGAAGATTCTTCTGCTGGTAGTGAATAGGATGGTTAGATGGGGCACAGTGGATGGGGGCTCAGATTGGGGAAGAGCAGGGAGACTAGAAGATGACAGACCATGAGCTAGAAAACTCTTGCAAAGGTCTGACCCTCACAAGATTATAATTGTATTAAAATATGGTTAGGGGAAATGAAAAGGAAGTATTGGATGTGAAAGACATTAAATAAGAATTTGGAATCCACTCACTGTGGGCCTAGAGGGAAGAGACTTACCTTGATATTCTTAGCTCCCAGATCCATGCTTAGGGGCACAGGGCATATCCAGGACCTATGTAAAGACTGAATCAGTTAAATAATTTAAAAAGATTACATAACTGACAGGATGTAGTAGAGGAGGAAGGAAAAATCCACTCCAGAGGGATTAAGGGACAGTTTGAAAGAGAAAGTTATTAAAAGAAGCATTCAGTTTCATCAAGTTGAGTCTCTGTAATGACAGAACATCCAAGAGAAGTGCTGGTGATTTAGTTGCTCAGTAGTGTCTGACTCTTTTGAGCAAATTCTGGGAGATGGTGAGGCTTCCCTGGTGGCTTAGATGGCAAAGAATCTGCCTGCAATGCAGGAGACCTGGGTTCAATCCCTGGGTTGGGAAGATATCCTGGAGTAGGGAATGGCAACCCACTCCAGTAGTCTTGCCTGGAGAATTCCAGGGACAGAAGAGGCTGGTGGACTACAGTCCATGGGATTGCAAAGAGTTGGACACAATTGAGCGACTAACACTTTCACACACACACAAAGAAAACTTCCTGGAAGATGGTGAAGGACAAGGAAGCTTGGTGTGCTACAATCCATGGGGTCTCAAAGAGTCAGACACAACCTAGCTATTGAACAACAACAATAACAACCCTAGAAGATAAGTTGCCTTAGAGGAAAAAATATGTATTAACCATTTCAGGAATATAGTGTTGATCTTATTATAGCATGGATCTGGAGTCATTAGTTAGAGTGTCTAGTTCATATCTGTTCCAATCAAACTGTGAATTTTTATGTATTAATAAGTTAACATTTATTGAACTGCAAAAAGGAGAAGAGCCATATTCTTAAAAGGTATCTATAAAGAAAACTATAATACAGATCTCACCAGAATCAATGAGTGTTGATTGAGTAAGTATGGTAAAGCTTTAGACTGCTGTTTAGGATACACTAGTTTTATCAAGCATGACCTCTTAAGTAAGAATAATCATCATCAATGACTATGCTTTTCATATCATAGGACAAAGTCTGAGAATTTAAACTTACCTAGTTGATGCCAAAATAGCGGTACTTTTCAGAGCATTCTCCAGAAACTAAGCAAGTAGAAATGAAACAGGAAGCAAGGGGGCAGGGCACAATCTTTGAAAGAATGACATAGCACAAGGACATGACATTAACTGATGAGATCCAAATAGGTCCAAGATGGCAGGTGAGTTGACTTCCACTAGACCTTTAGCCTCAGTAATATGATCATTGTAACATATCAGTAAGCTAAATGACACACTAACAGGTGCCATGACAGTTCCAAGGCTGACCATAAAGGTTCAAAAGTGGGTGGTAGCCCAATTCCTGGAAATCCCCACCACTTCCTAAAATAGCTAGACTACCCCACCCACTGGTTGTATGCATGCATGCAAGCATGCTAAGGGGCTTCAATCGTGTCTGACTCTTAGTGATCCTATGGACCATAACCTGCCAGGCTCCTGAATCCATGGGATTCTCCAGGCAAGAATACTGGAGTGGGTTGCTATGCCCTTCTCCAGGGGATCTTCCTGATCCAGGGATCAAACCAGCATCTCTTATTTCTTCTGCATTGGCAGACGGATTCTTTACCATTACTGCCAGCTATCCACCCCTATAAAAATGGACAATTGCATACCCTAGGGCTGCTTCCGCCTTCTCAGGTGGCTCACACTCTGTCTGTGGAGAGTATTTCTCTCCAAATAAATCTACTTCTTACTATCACTTT
>SJYX01005232.1:0-33070 GCA_006410675.1 Oreotragus oreotragus
TTTCCAGTGGTCATGTATGGATGTGAGAGTTGGACTGTGAAGAAAGCAGAGTGCCAAATAATTGATGCTTTTGAACTGTGGTGTTAGAGAAGACTCTCGAAAGTCCCTTGGACTTCAAGAAGATCTAACCAGTCCATCTTAAAGGAGATCAGTCCTGAGTATTCATTGGAAGGACTGATGCTGAAGCTGAAACTCCAATACTTTGGCCACCTGATGCAAAGAGTTGACTCATTGGAAAAGACCGTGATGCTGGGAGGGAATGGGGGCAGGAGAAGGGGATGACAGAGGATGAGATGACTGGATGGCATCAATGACTTGATGGACATGAGACTGGGTAAAATCCAGGAGTTGGTGATGGACAGGGAGGCCTGGTGTGCTGCATTCATGGGGTCACAAAGAGTTGGACATGATTGAACGACTGAACTGAACTGATACAATACAGAAAACCTCCTTGGTCACTTTCTCTATACAGCTGGGAAGGTCACTGGACTTTTTGGAGTCTCTATTTCTTATCTGAAAATTGGGACTACTTTTGCCTCCTGCAAAACAGTGGCAGTGTGAACACAGAAATATATCCTACCCGGAAATTCCTAGGTGTTTACCCATGAGAAATGTGTTCACACAAAAACTCATACACGAATGTTCCCAGCAGCATTGTTTGTAACATGTGAAAGGTGGAAACAACACAAATGTGCATCCATACAACAGAATATTACTCAGCAATGAGAAGAAACAAGGTACGGATACATTCTATAGCACGGGTGAGCCTTGACAACACTGGGCTAAGTATGAGAAGCCAGCTAATAAAGACCACGACATATGATAGGATTCCATTCATTTAAAATGTCCAGAATAAGCAAATCTACAGAACTAGGGCTTGCTCCCCTGCAGTTTCCTAACATACTTTTCCCCCGAGGTTTATATAAGGGGCCCAGGGTTGGGTTATAGTGTGGAGCCTGTGTGAGCTTGGGCAGGTCACCTCTCCATTTTCTCATCTGTAAAATGGGAATAGTCATGGCTGCCTCAACCCTCAGGAAGGTGGTCACAAGCGGATGGGATCACAGAGTGAAAGGGCCTTAGAGCCTGTAATTACCATCTTTGCTAAGACTCCACCTCCCAGAGAAGTGCCCAGGAAATGTGACAGTTCCATGTACCTGTCTATTTGTTTCTGCGTCTCCGTGTTCAGTCTGTAGGCTCCATGAGGGTGAGGACTGGGTCTTTCTTGGTCACTAACGGATGTTCAGTCTGGCAAGGTGCCTGGCAAGTAGTGGGTGATACAGAAATATTTGGGAAGGAAAGAGAACGTGAATGACTGTGGAAAAGAGGATTAAAAGAAGGAATGCAAATCGTTCAATATGCCCAAAGGGTGTCTAAGCCACAAGCCCCCTGCGGCATGGCCACTGAGTCCCAGCGTCTTCCCGCCCCCGTCAGAGTGTGGCTGCCCCTCCCACCTCTCTCATCTCCCCTCTCTGTCTGCCCTGTGGCTGCCCCTCGCCTTCTTCGTTCATTCACCAGCTCTCCATTTGCTGGACACCCACCACATGTTGAAATGAGCTTGACATCAGTAGAAATTGCCAGATGGCTTTCCTAAGTTGTCCCCTTGTCTTCAGTGGATGCTCGTCTACACTGCCCCACATCCTCATCAGGGCTTGATGACACTGATCCTCCCTTTCGCTTCCCTCTGTCGTTGTTGTTCAGCTGCCCGGTCTTGTCCAAGTCTTTGCGACCCCATGGGCTGCAACGTGCCAAGCCTCCCGGTCCCTCGTCATCTCCCAAAATTTGCCCAAGTTCATGTCCATTGCATTGGTGATGCCATCCAGCCATCTCATCCTCTGGCGCCCTCTTCTCCTTCTGCCCTCAATCTTTCCCAGCATTAAGGTCTTTTCCAGTGGCTGTTCACATCCAGTAACCCAGGCTTTCCTGAGCTCTGTCTCTCACAGTGGACACTTGGGAACTAGCGGCACAGCCCTGCACAAGCACAGGGAGACCTTGAAGACATGTGGGCTCGAGTCTAGACTGCCGCAGTGAAATGGACATTGCAAGAAAGCAGGCCACACAAGCTTTTGGTTTCCCAGTGCATATGAAAGCTATGTTTACACTCTACTGTGCTCTATTACATGTACAATAGCACTGTGTCTAAAAAAAAAGTATGCATCGAACAAAGACTGGCGATTTGTTTCTTACATGATAGTATACATATTTCAATGCTATTCTCCCAGATCATCCCACCCTCTCCCTCTCCCTCTCCGGGATGATCCAGAGGGATGATGTGGGGTGGGAGGTGGGGGGGGCGGTTCGTGTTTGGGAGCTCATGTACACTCATGACGGATTCATGTCAATGTATGCCAAAACCAATACAATACTGTAAAGTAAAATAAGGTAAAAAAAAAAGTATGTATCTTAATCTAAAAATACAAAACAACAACTAAACAATTGCAATGGTAACATCAAAGATCACTGATCACAGATCACCACGACAAACATAACAAGGAAAAAGATGAAATGCTGCAAGAATAACCAAAATCTGAGACACAGACATGAGGTGAGCAAACGCTGCTGGAAAAATAGCACAGATAGACTTGCTCGATGCAGAGTTGCCACAAACCTTCAATTTGTAAAAACAAAAACAAACTAAAAAAAAAGTATGTATCTTAATCTAAAAATACAAAACAACAACTAAACAATTGCAATGGTAACATCAAAGATCACTGATCACAGATCACCACGACAAACATAACAAGGAAAAAGATGAAATGCTGCAAGAATAACCAAAATCTGAGACACAGACATGAGGTGAGCAAACGCTGCTGGAAAAATAGCACAGATAGACTTGCTCGATGCAGAGTTGCCACAAACCTTCAATTTGTAAAAACAAAAACAAACATAGGATCTCCAAAGGACAATAAAGTGCAATAGATTGAGGTATCTTGAGATCTTTCATCTCCAGTCCTGTTTCCGGACACAGTCTGGAAAATGGGCTTGTCCTCCTGTTAGGGGACCAGGCTCTTGGCCCCGCAAGCTGGGAGCTGTGCTCTCCTGGGCCCCCTGCTTCTCACTCGCCCCTTCTCACACGAGGCACCCACATCTGGGTCCCCTCCTCTCTGACTTCCACCTTGCCAGTGCCACTGTCTTCATAGGACCCTTGCCTTCCCCTCCTAGCTGGCCTCTGCAGCAGCTCTGAAGGGACCTCTTTGCCTCCAAGAGTCCTACCCTTTTCTGTCCATTGTCCATTCCTGCAAGGCAGCTAGACTTAGACCTAGAATTACAGAGCTGGCCATCCCTCCCTCCCGGCCTGCTCCCCAGGGCCCCGGGACAAAGTCTACAACTTATACTCAGGCCCCTCCAAGTATGGGTGTCCCCATTTTCTCCTAATCCCCTCGCCCTCACCAGGCTCATGTGCCTCCAAGCCTCTGCCCAGACTGAGCCCTTTGCCTGGAATGCCCTTCCCACCTCTTGTGATATCCAGAATACAGCTCAGCTATCACCTTCTCCAGGAAGCTTGCCCTGATCTCACCCCTCCTAGCCCCATCTCAACTGGATTTATCAGGTACCCCTGCTCTGTACCTTCAGGGCCCCCTGCTCCTCTCCACAGCTCACTGAATTCATCAGCAAATGACTCCAGGCAGCCTGACTGTCCAGTCTGTCTCTATGCCCCAAGTCTGGCATGTTGAGTCTGGCATGTCCGCAGCAGCACTGAATTGAGAGCTGAAGCCCTCTCCTCCGTTCTGGGATCTGACCTTACGTAGGGCTCCAAAGCTAGAGCTGGAAACATGTTGTCACCACCCGCTAAGGGACACAGGGGCCAGCCAGGCACAGGGTGGCTTCTCAGGGCCAGCAGGGAGGGAATCCTTAGCAGCTAGCTAACTGGAATGGCTTTGGGCGGGCAGGCGCACGTGGGAAATATGACTGGTATGCAGGCTCCAGGCTTCCCCCAACCAGTCCCCTGCATCTCAGTTTACACCGGTCTGGCTCGGAGGGGGGCAGGCAGGGCTGGACCCCACACTCTCTGACAGGCACTGTGAGGGCTAAGAGTACCGATTTTTCATGTTGTCACAGAAAAATGTCCATGACGCTTAGAGTGTTTATTCTACTTTGGTCCGCGGTGATGAACGGCATGTTTCATCCACAGAGGCCACACGGGAATGGCCAGGAACAGGGCAGCTGGCAGGGGTTTTAAGACTGCCTGGTGAGGGGCGGGGTCCTCTTTGCCCCTATAGATGCTGGATGCAAGGCCTTGGGCAGATTAAACAGAGACTAGCGAGTCCTGACCATGAGTGCTTCCAGGAGGCCTGGAGCTGGCCTCTGAGCTCTGGGCTAGGGACTTGCTGCATCCTTCTTCCTTAAACCTCACAAAGGAACTCCAGGTGTTGGCTGATCATTTCAGATTCAGGAGGCTGGGTCAGAGAGGTTAGGTCAGCTGCCCTGCTGGAAGATGGCAGAAAAGACAGGGCCACTTGACTTTTAAGTTCTGTCCTTTTTAATATGCTTTTTTTCTTTTTTAAAAAACTTTATTTTGTATTGGGTTATAGCCGATTAACAATGCTGTGACAGTTTCGGGTGAACAGTAAAGAGAGTCAGCCAACATATACATGTATCCATTCTCTCCCAAACCCCACTGCCATCCAGGCTGCCACATAACATTGAGCAGAGTTCCCTGTGCTGCGCAGTAGGTCCTTGTTGGTTATCCATTTTAAATACAGGAGTGTATACTTGTCCATCCCAACTCCTTAACTATCCCTTCCCCCAGGCAACCAAAAGTTCTTTCTCTAAGACTGTGAGTCTTTCTGTTCTGTAAGTTCATTTGCATCATTTCTCTTTATATCCCTCACATAAGGGATGGCATACGATATTTCTCCTTCTCTGTCTCATTTACTTCACTCAGTATGGAAATCTCTAGGCCCATCCATGTTGCTGCAAATGGCATTATTTAATTCTTTCTCATGGCTGATTAGTATTTCATGATATACATGTAACACAGCTTCTTTGTTCATTCCTCTGGTGAAGGACATTTAGGTTGCTCCCTATGGTGGTGGTTTATCACTAAGTTGTGTCTGACTCTTTGCAACCCCATGGACTGTAGCCCTGCCAGGCTCCTCTCTGTCTGTGGGATTTTCCAGGCAAAAATACTGAAGTGGGTTACTATTTCCTTCTCCAGGGAATCTTCCCGACCCAGAAATCAAATCTGGGTCTCCTGCATTGTGGGCAGGAAAGGAAAGTAAAATCACTCATTCGTGTCCGACTCTTTGCAACTCCATGGACTGTAGCCTACCAGGCTCCTCTGTCCATGGGATTTTCCAGGCAAGAGTACTGGAGTAGGTTGCCATTTCCTTCTCCAGGGGATCTTCCCAACCCAGGGACTGAACCCAGGTCTCCCGCATTGTAGACAGACGCTTTACTGTCTGAGCCACCAGGGAAGCCCAAGGTTGCTTTCATGTCTTGGCCATTGTAGATAGTGCTGCCCTGAACATTGGGGCACATGTATCCTTTTGGACCACATTTTTCTCTGGATATACGCACAAGAGTGGGATTATAGGATCATACGGTAGCTCTAGTTTTAGTTTTTAATAGGCTTTTAAAATAAATAGGACTCGTGGTAATATAGCCTTGTCAAAAAACAACAGACTAATATGCATATCTGAGAAGAAGCAAAAAGCAGGCTTTGATTTTGAAGAGCTGCCATAAATTACTTCCTCAAGAAGCTGAAAGAACCACCCAGCCCACCCCACCCCAAATTCATGTGGCCTACACCTCTGGCCCATCAGGAAATCTCCACATAGGTCATTCAGTGAAGGCCTGCATTCTGTGGCTGGCCTCCTTCAGGTGTAAGAGGAGGTTCCGGTTACCAGGGCCGGCGGCCACACCAGTGACCGCGAGGGCCATGTCACCTGGCATGTGGAAGCCCAGCACCTCCTATCTTGGAACCGGGCCTCTTGGTGACTCTGCCTCTAAACTGGTAGGTCCTGTGACATCTCCAAGCCTCAGTTTCTGCATCTGTGAAAAGGGGGGTAGGACCATCTGTTGCATGCACCTCAAACAGTGGGTGTGAGGTTCAAAGGCAGGGAAGCGTGGGAAAGCCCTTGGCAGATGGAAAGTGATGGACAAAGGGGAAGGCATTGATGTCAGTATCACCCTCTGAAGCCCTGAATGCACTTCCTGGTTTCACCTGGCTTCTGGGAGGTTCCCTGGGAGTCTAACAATGGTTCATCGCTTAAATGAAGGGCAAAACACTGAGGTTCTCATAGGGTATTAGAAACACAGTTAATTGTGGAAATATGTAACTCAGTCAGAGGACACCTGCCCCACCCTTTGGCACCCTGAATGACTCCCAGGTGGCTGAGCAATTGCTGGGCCTCTGAGCCACTCAGGGTTGGGGTGCCCTGTGCCCATGCAGCCACCAAGAGCAGGACCAACTTGTCTGCCTGGCGCAGGACACCCAATACCTCAGGCCCAGGAGACTTCTAGGGGCCCATGAAAAAGGTTTAATTTTCTTTTCTTTTAAAAGTCTGAAGAAAAAAAATGAATATGTTCATCATTATATAAATGTAGTCATAAAATATAACTTTTATTTAGTATTTTTTAATTTAAAATTTTAATTAATTAATTAGGCTGCATAAGGTCTTAGCTGCGGCATGCAGGATCTTCATTTATAGCATGTGGGATCTGATTCCCTGACCAGGAATCAAACCCAGCCCCTCTGCATCTTAGTCACTGGACCGCCAGGAAGGTCCCAGCTTTTATTCAAATGTTCATTCATTTTATGGAGGAAGGAGCCCATGGGGGCCAAGTGCCTAAGGCCCATGAAAGTCATCAGTGAGGTCCTGACAGAGAGCGGGGACCGGGGAACAAGGTGAGTCCTTTTCTTGTTTGGGGCCACTCAGCTGGTGAAAGTGGATTGCAAAAATGGCCCCAACTCTTGGCAGGGCTTCTCACTACAGAGGCAGTCTGTTTTCCCAGCCCTTGAGTTTAGGCTGAGCCTCACACTAGCTTTGGACAACAGCTATGCCTCCGGTGCCCTGGGCTGAGTTCTGAGTGAGGCTGCCAAACGTCCTGCAGCTTGCATTCTTTAGCTTTTGGAGTCTCAGGACCACCATGTGAATGATCCTGGGCTTGCCTGGTGGGCGACAAGGTACACAGACTTGGTTTCTCTGTCACCCTGGCGATGGCCAGCCAAACCCCGGAATCAGAGCTGCCCAACTGACTGTGAACACTGAGTATAGCCAGCCAAGATTGAGAGAAGAATGGGCCAGCTGAGCCTGGCCCAAGTTGCAGACTCACAGAACTGTTAGCTAAATAAACACTTGTTTGAAGCCACTACAGTTTGGGGTGGTTTGTTATGCAACAAAAGCCTAATTAATGCAGCTGCCTCTGTCCTGAGGAAGGACTTTTAAATGAGGAGGGATGGGCTGTCATTCCATCTTCTAATCTAAGTGGGACAAGGACCTAAGGAGTCAGCTAGACCAGTGTTGTCCAAAGGAAGTGACAGACAAGCCACAGATGTGAGTGTGCATGTAATTTTATTTTATTTGGGGGAGTTTCCTTTTTTTAAGTGAAGTATAGTTGACTTACAATGTTATGTTATTTTCAGGTGTACAATTATATATATACGTATGGAAGTGAATCAGTTATATACATGCATATGTATATAGACATAGACATGGATATAGATATTCCTTTATAGATTCTTTCCCACTACAGTTTATTACAAGATAGTGAATATAGTTCCCTGTGCTAAATGGTAGGTCCTTGTTGGTTATCTATTTTATATATAGTAGTTGTATCTGTCGGAGAAGGCAATGGCAGCCCACTCCAGTACTCTTGCCTGGAAACTCCCATGGACGGAGGAGCCTGGTAGGCTGCAGTCCATGGGGTCGCTGAGTCGGACACGACTGAGCAACTTCACTTTCAGTTTTCACTTTCATGCATTGGAGAAGGAAATGGCAACCCACTCCAGTGTTCTTGCCTGGAGAATCCCAGGGATGGCAGAGCCCAATGGGCTGCCGTCTATGGGGTCGCACAGAGTCGGACACAACTGAAGCTACTTAGCAGCAGCAGCAGCAGCAGTTGTATCTGTTGGAGAAGGAAATGGCAGCCGACTCCAGTATTCTTGCCTAGAGAATCCCAGGGGCAGAGGAGCCTGGTGGGCTGCCCTCTGTGGAGTCGGAGTCGGACACGACTGAAGCGACTTGGCAGCAGCAGCAGCGTGTGTCTGTTAGTCACTCGGTCGCGTCCAACTCTTTGCTTCCCCATGGACTGTAGCCCACCGGGCTCCTCTGTCCATGGAATTCTCCAGGCAAGAATTTCTGGAGTGGGTTAGCCATTCCTTCTCCAGGGGACCTTTCTGACCCAGGGATTGAACCCAGGTCTCTTGCTTTACAGGTAGACTCTTTACCGTCTGAGCCACCAGGGAAGCCTGTTAATCCCAAACTCCTAATTTATCCCTCCCTCACCCCTTCCTTTCCCCTTTGGTAACCATAAGTTTGTTTTCTATGCCTATTTCTATGAGTCTGTTTCTGTTTGGTTAATAAGTTCAGTTATATCATTTTTTAGACTCCGGTATGTGTGTAATTTTAAATTCAATAGGCAACATACTGTTAAAAGTACAAAGAAACCAGGGAGATCAATTTTTATTATTTGTATTTTATTTTAAAATGTTATTGATTTACTTTTTGGCCGCACTGCATGGCACATGGGGATCTTAGTTTCCTGATGAGGGATGGAACCCGTGGCCCCTGCAGTGGGAGCACGGAGTCTTGACCACTGGACTGTTAGGGAAGTCTTTGTATTTCGTTTTATTTTTTAGTTATGTAGGTCTACACTTATTCAAGTGGAAAGACGTCTACAAGACAGTGGACTTTGTTATGCTTGACAAAGATCTTACACGTTTTGGTGGATGTTCTAGGAAGTAGCATTGGGCCAACCCACTGACCATCACTGTCCCTCCCCCTGGCTTCACTCGGAGCCATGGACCCAGCCACGGGGATCCAGCCCGGCGTGCCACCCTTGACATCTGTGTTTTCTGTGCCTACAGAAGGTGCACCGACTCATTCGAATTCTCCCACTCCTGGCAAGTGGCAGCCCCTGCACTGAAACCTCAGTGCAGTTCAATCGCTCAGTCGTGTCTGACTGCAAATCCATGCACTGCAGCACGCCAGGCTTCCCGGTCCATCACCAACTCCAGAGTTCACTCAAACTCATGTCCATTGAGTCGGTGATGCCATCCAACCATCTCATCCTCTGTCGTCCCCTTCTCCTCCCACCTTCAATCTTTCCCAGCATCAGGGTCTCTTCAAATGAGTCAGCTCTTCACACCAGAACCTAGACTGCCTCATTTAATCCTGGTGGCTACTCACACAAGTTCCCGCCTTGTGGGGGCGGGCTGGCAGGGTGTCGGGAACACCTGTAAATCTGGAATCATTCCTTTCTTCCCCAGTACACCCATCCCCACAGGCCCTCCCTTGCCCCAGAGATCTGCAGTCTCTATCACACCTGCTTCTCAACCCTGCCTGGCAATCTCCTCATTTTTCCAAGTCCACTCTTTTCTGCCCACAGAAGCGATTTCAAATCTCTCTCCTGCCCGTCAGGCTTCTGAGTCATCTCCGCCCCATTCTCCCACTTTTGCACCATCTCCCCATGCCTGGCACGTGGAGGGCGGTTGGTAATACAGTTTGCAGGGCATCCTTCAGAGCTGGGCAGAGGTCCCCAACTCTTCTTCTCCCTGCCCCTGTATGGAAAGGGACACCTCATGTTCCCAAGAATTCCCCCTCCTCTCTCTGTGTCCCCTGCCCAGGAACTGCCTCCTCCCTGTTCCACAGTCACTCACACTCACTCGCATGCGTGCGGGGAGAGCAACAGTGGACCACAATTAACCTAGTGTTTCCTGAGAGGAGATGGCTGAGGGCCATGAGTCATCCTCAGGGCAATTCCAAAGAATGCTCAGCCTCCCCTGCTGCCACGCAGGGGCGGACTGGGGGAGCGCGTTCAGATCCCACATCCTGCCTCTCCCTGGGAAGAGAGGCAACGGGGTATGGGGACTACAAGAAGTAAAAGCTCGGGCTTTGCAGCCAGATGGATACTAACACCCCTGGCCAAGTTCTGGGCTTTCCTCACAGCTCAGGGATAGGCTAACCACGCCAGTATTCTTGGGCTTTCCTTGTGGCTCAGCTGGTAAAAAAACCACCTGCAATGCGGGAGACCTGGGTTCGATCCCTGGGTTGGGAAGATCTCCTGGAGAAAGGAAAAGCTACCCACTCCAGTATTCTGGCCTGGAGAATTCCATGGACTGTATAGTCTATGGGATCACAAAGAGTCGGANTGGTAAAAAAACCACCTGCAATGCGGGAGACCTGGGTTCGATCCCTGGGTTGGGAAGATCTCCTGGAGAAAGGAAAAGCTACCCACTCCAGTATTCTGGCCTGGAGAATTCCATGGACTGTATAGTCTATGGGATCACAAAGAGTCGGACACGACTGAGTGACTTTCACTTTCACTTTCAGGGAAAGTTCTGTTACCGACCAGCTGTGTGAGCTGGGCCGCTTAGCTTTACTACTGTGCGGCTGCTCAGGAAGGAGGGACCACTGAGTCCAGCTCACGGGGCTCAGTGAGATCTACATGTCTTCATGCCCACAAAGGACCTGCCGCATCCAGGGCACTCAGGACAGGAAGGCTGTGCAGACATTGACAAGGATGATGACAGTGCAAACGACGATGATGATGGTGCTTGGGGCCATGCCCTGTGGACGTGGGAGGCCACCAGATGCCCGAGGGACGGCTGGGCATGTTCTCTCCCCACATCTAGTTTCTGCACAGGCTCGGGGTCACCATGGAAACAATGGCTGCTCTGGGGGAGGTGACTTGGGCGCCCTGGGTACCTTCCTTGGAAGGGACAGAACCCGCCCAGGGGATGTGAAACACCAGGCAAGTGGACTCCTCGGGCTGGTCAGAAGGCAAGGAGGAAGGAGGCTCTTCTCGAGGGAAATCCCTGCTGTAGCCCCAAAAGAGAAAGTGCAGGGTGCCTCCTCCGCCATCTACCCAGGGCGTCCACAGACTCCCCCAGTTCCCACCGAAGCACCTGCTGGCCCTGGTGATGTCGATTATTCTCTCCCTGGGGCAATGATAGTTGACTCTCACCTCAGAGGGTGTATTTTGCATGAAGACAGGAGATGCTTTATTCTACCTCAGGGTTCCCTGTCCCTGACTGTAGGCTTGGGGCGTGGAGAGGGAAAGAGAAATTGGCACGAAGATGGGCATTTGAGCAGCTCTATAAAAAATGTTTATTGTGTCCAGTTGGTCATTTAGACAGCTCTGCCACAAGCCCATTTTACAGAAGAGGAAATTGAGGCTTAGAAGTAAGGATTTGCACCTAGTGACAGAATTTGGGCTGACCTCTGATTTTCCCTACTCTAGTGTTGTTGGAGAAATTGAACTCCAGCTTCAATCTTCAATGAAATGACAGAAAAAAAAAAAAAAAAACAAAGAAAATTCAAAAAACAAAACCCAGATACTCTCATATTCATTGGAGCTATCCCTTTGAAATCCTGGTAATTTTTTTCTTAAATAATTTAGGTTTTTATAATTTTCTTTAAAATATTAAAAAAAATTTTTTTTTCTTCCTGTTTTATTGAGACATCATTGACATACAGCACTGTATAAGTCTGAGGCTTATAACGATTCTACTGACATACAATGGGTTTAGTGAACACCTATCATCTCATATACATTTAACATCAAATAAAGAGAAAAGATTTTTTTTCCTTATGATAACTCTTAGGATTTACTGCCTCAACAGTTTTCAATTATAATGTACAGCAGTGTTAATTATATTTATCAGGCTGTACATTATATCCCTAGTTCTTATTTGTCTTACAGCTGCAAGTTTATACCTTTCGACCACCTTCATCCAGTTCCCCCTCCCCTACCTTTCGCCTCCAGCAGTGACAAGTCTGGTGTTTTTTTCTTTCTGTAACCGAGTTTGTTTTTGAAGTACAACTGACCAACGACGCTATGTTAGCTCCTGGAACACAGCATAGTGATTCAGTATTTCTATACATTTCAAAATTATCACCATGGTTAAGTCTAGCTGTCATCTGTCACCATACAGAATCCTACATTCTTACTGAATGTAATCCCCCACCATGCATTTCATATCTGTGACTCCTTTATTTTGTACTGAAGGTTTGTACCTTCTAACCTCCCTCACCTATTTCTCACTCCCCCCATCCCACACTCCTCTGGCAACCACCTGCTTGTTCTCAGTATCTATGACTGTTTCTGTTTAATTACGTTTATTCATATGTTTTGTTTTTCAGATTTCATGTGTAAGTGAGATCATACAGTATGTATCTTTACTTATTTCACTCAGCATAATATCCTCAAGGTCAGGCTATGTTGTCATTAATGGCAAGATGTTATTCATTTTTATGGTTGACATTCCATTGCATGCACATACAACATCCTCTTTATCCATTTATCTATTGACAGATCTATCTAGGTTGCCCCCATATCTTGGCTATTGTAAAGAATGCTGCAATGAACACAGGGGTGCACATATCTTTAGGAATTAGTGTTTTCATTTTCTTCAGATAAATACCCAAAGGTGGAATTGCTGGATTGTATAGGAGTTCTATTTTAAAATTTTTGAGGAATCTCCATACTGGTTCGCATTGCAGCTACACCAACTTGCATTCCCATATTACATTACTAGGGTTCCCTTTTCCTCACATGTGCCCCAGCGCTTGATATTTCTTGTTCTTTTGGTAGTCGTCATTCTGACAGGTGTGGGGTGGAATCTCGCTGTGGTTTTGATTTGCATTTCCCTGATCATTAGTGATGCTGAGCATCTTTGCATGTTCCTGTTCGCCATCTGTATGTCTTTCTACTTTTTTAAAAAACATTCTCAGATTTTATTTTGCCTTGTTATTTAAATGTATTGTTTATTTTAATCCTTTATCTATTCTTTAAGGAAATAAATTATTAGAGTTTCAGCTAGATACCCCTTTCCTCTTCCCCTGTGTTTATCTTCCTTTACTAGACAGTATTTCAGTTCAGTTCAGTCACTCAGTCGTGTCTGACTCTTTGCGATCCCAGCACGCCAGGCCTCTCTGTCCATCACCAACTCCGGGAGTTTACTCAAACTCATGAAAATAAATAAAACTATAGGCCACGCCATGTAGGCCCACCTAAGACAGACGGGTCATGGTGGAGAGTTCTGACAAAACGTGGTCCTCTGGAGAAGGGAATGGCAAAGCACATAAGTATTCTTGCCTTGAGAACCCCATGAACAGTATGAAAAGANTACTCAAACTCATGAAAATAAATAAAACTATAGGCCACGCCATGTAGGCCCACCTAAGACAGACGGGTCATGGTGGAGAGTTCTGACAAAACGTGGTCCTCTGGAGAAGGGAATGGCAAAGCACATAAGTATTCTTGCCTTGAGAACCCCATGAACAGTATGAAAAGACAGTATTTATCTATAAGCAATTTATACCATTGTTTTATGTTTTGTAATTCACATCAATGAATTGAACACACATTACTTTGCCTTTAGCTTTTTTGTTTTTACTTAACAAGATGTGTTGGTGAATTATTTGGGTTGATGTGTGAGGACTTAGTTCATTTATTTTAGTTGCTATAAACATGCCTATCCTATAACTAGAGTTTCTTTATCCACTCCTGATGGAGGCACTCTTGCTTCTACTAACTCCCTTTGAAAATAGGGCTCTAGTGAAAAATCTTTGTACACACCTTCTCTTGTTTATTGGGAAGAATTTCTCCAGGGTCTTGCAGCCTCGTTGAGGACAGAGATTATAGCCCTTCCCTCCCCCAGCCTTGTCCAGAAATGGGCACGTAGCTGATTTTGATATTTGGATGTTTATTTGTTGAATGAATAAATTCAAGAAGTTCAGAGCCACCCAGACAACACACCAAGGGCAAACTTTGCTGTCTCTTAAAATCCCTTCTCCTTTCCTTGCTAATGGAACACGCCCACCAAGTGGAGGACTGCCATTCTTGATGTTGTTGTCACTAAGCCATGTTCAACTCTGAGACCCCGTGGATTGCAGCATGCAGTCTTTGCTGTCCTTCACTGTCTCCCAGAGCTTGCTCAAACTTAGGTTCACTGAATCGGTGATGCCATTCAACCATCTCATCCTCTGTCAGCCCCTTCTCCTCCTGCCCTCAATCTTTCCCAGCATCAGAATCTTTTCCAATGAGTTGGCTCTTTGTATCAGGTGGCCAAAGTACTGGAGCTTCAGTTTCAGCATCAGTCCTTCCAATGAATATTCAGGACTGATTTCCTTTAGGATTGACCGGTTTGATCTCCTTGCAGTCCAAGGGACTCTCAAGAGTCTTCTCCAGCACCACAGTTCAAAAGCATCAATACTTCGGCACTCAGCTTTCATTATGGTCCAACTGTCACATCCATACATGACTACTGGAAAAACCATAGCTTTGACTATACAGACCTTTGGTGGCAAAAGGATGACTCTGCTTTTTAATGCACTGTCTAGGTTTGTCATAGGTCTTCTTCCAAGGAGCAAGTGTCTTTTAATTTCATGGCTGCAGTCACCAACTGCAGTGATTTTGGAGCCCCCCAAAATAGTGTCACTGTTTTCACTTTTTCCCCATGCCAGTATGAAAATGTAAAAAGATATGACACCGGATCACCAGTAGCCTGAGCCAATCATGAGAATCCTGTTCCTGCTTTCCCAGCTCCCCCAGTGGCTGGGAGTGGCCATGTGACTGGGTTCTAGCCAATGAGATTGAAAGGATGTCTGGTTGGGAATCTGTGGGAAGGCTTTGCTTTCCTGATAGAAGGAGGCTCTGAAACTGTTGGCTCTTTTCCAGAACTTTGAAGCAAATTCTTGTACTCTTGCTATCCTGAAGCCACCATGCAAGGAAGCCTCAGCTAGCCTCTTAGAGCAGGCAGGGCTGGCAAGCTATTCTTGCAAAGGGCCGGATAGTAAATATTTTAGACTTTGTCGGCCATTCAGTCTCTGTCACAATTCCTGTGCTGCTGCAGCATGAAAGCAGACATGGATAACAGGGAAGGACACGTGTGTTCCAATACAAGTTATTTACAAAATCAGGCAATGAGGCCATAGTTGGCTAACCTCTACCTCAGAGAATGAGAGAGCAATGGAGCGAGATGGTTTCTTATTGCTGCTGTAATAAGTGACATAGCATATTTATTCTCTTATAGTTCCTGAGGCCTGAAGTCCAAAACTAGTCTTACTGGGGTAAAATCAAGGTGTTGGCAGAGTTTGATCTTTCTGGAGGTTTCAGGGAAGGAGTCCACTTCTAGCCTTTTCCAGCTTGCAGAGGCTACCTACATTCCTTGGGTAGTGGTCCCCTTCTAGCAATGGCATCATCCTGACCTCTGCTTCTGTCATCACATCTTAAGAGCCAGCAGCAAATACCAGATACGTGATATACAACTTAGGCTTTCTTGGACAATATAGACCCTACTGAGCCACCAACTCCTGTCACTGAGTGAACCCATTAGACCAGTAGAAGAACTGCCAGCTGATCCCAGCCCAAACTCTGCTGCTAAGAAACATGAACTAATAAATAATTGTTGTTTTGAGCCACTAAGTTTTACGATGGTATTTTAACCAACAATAAACGACTGATAAAGAAATAGTCAACACCAATAGTACCACTAGTTTGTACTCTTCCCTCCTTTTTCAGCCTTGAGGGCAGACGTGACATCTGCAGCTACAGCAACCATCTTGCAACTTGAGGAAAAGACCAGCAGAATCATGGTGTGTATGGCTTTGACATCACTGAGCTGCCAAAATAACAACAATCCTTATTCAGTTTTGAATTTCTTTTTATGTGAGAAAATAACTCCTCCTATTTATGTAATACTATAATTCTAGCTACTTGCAAACGAAAGAGCATCTAACTAATACATGGCAAGGTGCCAGGCCTCTGAGGCAGCTGGGAAAGGGTCAGAGACAATTAAGAATTAAGACAGAAATCATGTTTCATGGGGGGAATTCGAAACCTGGGTCCCAGCTGTGTTCTATTTCCTTTTCTGCCATCAGCAGAAACGCACAGAGAACCTCCTTCCAATAGAGGGAACTTGGAAAGACCAAATGAAAAAAGTGTGAAAGACACCTGGGTTGAGCCTCACTGGTAAGATTTGGAACTCTTATGCCTTGGCCCTGTTTTCTGCGAAAAGAGGTGACTCAGGGCAGTTGTGAAACTCTGAGGCCTGCATATATTTACATTTGGGCCCTTTCACTGCTCTGGGCAGGAAGATTTCCGGCCTGAGGTTGTTCTCTCAAAGGAATTGTTGCTAGGACTGGGGAGTGGCTGGAAAGAGGCTGCACTTGATTCACAGCAAAGAGTCGATAAAACACAGAGGTGAAGGCCAGGTGGTTGTTCAGTAGGAAGCATCTCAAAGCAGGCCCAGGGCCAGCCCAGGTCCCATTCTTCTTCCTTTCTAGAAGGTCCCAATTCCATTTGTGAAGAATGCACTTCCTTTCAAACACCTCCCCACAAACATACCACACACACATACAGCAGGAATGGGTTATCTCCTTTCATCCCAAAAGCTCTTTTCTTCTCCATCTTGTAGATAACAATAATGGCTCCTTATTTTGGACTCTTACCATAACCTGCTGCTGCTGCTGAGTCACTTCAGTCGTGTCCGACTCTGTGTGACCCCATAGACGGCAGCCCACCAGGCTACCCCGTCCCTGGGATTCTCCAGGCAAGAACACTGGAGTGGGTCGCCATTTCCTTCTCCAGTGCATGAAAGAGAAAAGTGAAAGTGAAGTCGCTCAGTCTGTCCGACTGTTAGCGACCCCATGGACTGCAGCCCACCAGGCTACTCCGTCCATTGGATTTTCCAGGCAAGAGTACTGGGGTGGGGTGCCATTGCCTTCCCCGTACCATAACCTGGGCCTGTGCTAAGAGCCTCACTGGTATTAACTAAGCAAATCCTCAAGCCTATAGGTGGGTTTAAAAATGTTCATTTGACAGACAAGAAAATGAACACAGAGAGGTTAAGTGACTTGTCGAAAGTCACACAGGTTACACTCGGTCGTGTCTGACTCTTTGCAACCCCAAGGACTGCAGCCTACCAGGCTCCTCTGTCCATGAGATTTTCCAGGCAAGAGTATTGGAGTTGGTTGCTATTTCCTTCTCCAGAAGCTTCCTGACCCATGGATCAAACCCAGGTCTCCCGCGTTGTAGGCAGACGCTTTACCGTCTGAGCCACCAGGGAAGTCATAAGTAGCGCAACCAGGATTAAAATCCAGGCACTCTGACTTCACAGATCAAACCCTTAACCACAACCCTCTCTCACCCACAGAGGAGGAAAGGAAGGCTCAGAGAGGTTAAGTAATCTGCTTGATATGCAGAGCCAAGATTTGCACTTGGGTCAGTCTGGCTACAGCTTCCCGTACTTGCTTTCACCCTGACACCTCCGTTTGCCTCTGAACTCTCCAGACAGCATCACCCATCGTCCCCAACTATGGAGAAATGAGTACTAAAGCTAGAGTCTGGAGGTCAGGTCTGAGTCTTACTTCTGTCCTGTGCACATCTGCTGACCTTGAGCGAACCCATATTGTTGGCAGTAAATTGAGACTTGGGTTTGCCCCACCCACCTGAGCGAACTTTGTTGATCAAACGTGATTAGGAGTGTTGGAAGACTTGGATCCACGGTACAGCTATTGGTGGTGTTTTGGTTGGTGTTTCTAACACCCCAGCCTCGGGGTAACTGTACTCTTGGACTGACATTTGACCTGCAGTGCCTTGTTCTGGCAGCCGGGTGAGTTTGGGGTTTCCTGCTGCTGTGCAAAATTACCACCCTTCATAAAATGCTCAGGGATGGCAAAGGTTTTGCAATCAATTATTGCATCAGGAAAACTCTCTGAATAGCACCATTCTACCCTCTTCCCCGCCCAGGTGCTGGCTCAGCCAGCTGGAGGTCAGACACCAGGGGGAAGGATAGGTATTTCCTTTCCCCCCACCCATTCAGTGCCTGCCAGACCTCGGATCAAGCCAAATACCCCCAGGAAAATGCTGGTCCTCTGGGAGGGATATCATGAGAACCAAAGCTGGCCTGGGGAGCAGGGAACACAGATGGACTGGGCGGCAGCCCCCGCCCCACCCTACTCCAGAGTCCAAAGTCCTGCCCAGCCACTAACCAGCTGTGACACAGGGCAAGCCGCACACCCTCTCTGGGCCTTGGGTTCCTTATCTGCAGAACTGGAGCTATAATTCACCTCGATCGCACAGTGAAGTCAGTGTGTATATGCACCCGTTAAATGAAGTCCTCGGTAAGCTCTAGCCATCGTCGTTGTCAGTATTACTCTATGACTCGGCCTGGCCTGCTTGACCCCAGAAGCACCATGGAAAACTCACCGCTTTTCAGTCACCTCGGCTCTGCTGCCATGACCTTGAGACCATTCCTCTGACCTCGGTGAACCTCATTTTGGGGACAAGACTACGCCCACCAAGTCTGTGGGGGTGGTGCTATGAATTCAATGAGAAAATGGGTCTGGAGGGCCCGGCCCAGTGCCTGGTGCAGAGGAAGTGCCCATCAATGGTGGCTTTTATCACGAGTCTGGTTTGCATGGGACCCTGAGGGAAGTGGAGCTGGGGAACAGAGGCAGCAATTGTACAGAGGTGAGTGGGGGAAGGGGCCTCCCCAGGGGCGGGCAGTGACAGTCCTGGGCGGCTCGAGCCTGGCTGAGCCCTACTTCCACTTTATTCTCTACGGTGGCATTCATCCTCGCAGCCTGGGAACATCGAGGGAGGGAGCCTCTGCAGGACACAGAACCAGGCACCCTCAGGATTTTCTCATGCCCTCCTCACGCTCATAGGTTCCCATCGGGGCTCATAAAACGTTTTTAACCCTCTCCTGCCCCAGGAGATGTTTTCCAATCATCAGGGATTGGACACTCGGATGATACTAGGACTCCTTGTCCTCCCTGAAGGTGACAGGGAGGTGTCCCTGGGTACCACTGGACTGGGGTTGCCACTGTGCGCCATCTCTTCCCAATTCTGTGCTCAGTGGCCTCTTGTGGGTCCTTTAGAATGGACCACGGTGGGTATTTACACCACGGAAATTGGCAAATATAGCAACACTAAACAGGTTGTTAAACATTCACCAGCATCCCTGTGTCCCCCAACAACTGGGACATGAGGCTGTTGCAGAGTAAAAGTAGGACTGGTCTTCAGTGGAGGAGACCAGGTGGCAGAGCATAGCGATGTGGGAGAAGAGCTGGGAGACACCCTCCCTACCCCAGCCTGGCCCAAACTCCTAGCAAAATCGCCTGGAGTAGCTGTTAGAAAGAGAACTGATGATAAGGGGGAAGCAGAAGTCTAATGAGACGGTTGTACTGATGTCTGTCGGAGAAAATCGGCAGAGGGCTGGTGTGCACAGAAAGGGAGCTGGTCTGAGAAGAGGGGTCAAGCCGCAGCCGCGGGGGTGGAGGGCAATCTTGCCATCCATCACAGGCGTTGTCCCGCGATCGCCCAGCATCCTCCCATCAGCTTTCTTGTGCAGAACCCAGACCTCCCTCTCTCATGGGCTGCGTCTCACACCAACTGCACCCCAGGAGTGGACCAGATTGACCCATTCTGATTGCCAGCTGTACCAGCTAGCTAGGGCTACTTGACAAAACACCACAGACCGGGTAGTTTAAATGACAGAATCTTATTTTCTCACTGTTCTGGAGCTCAGAGTCCAAGTTCAAGGCGTTGGCGAGTTTGCTTTGCTTTGAGCCCTTTCTCCTCGTCCTGCAGATGGCCACCATGTCTGCATACGTCAAGGCGTTGGCGAGTGTGCTTTGCTTTGAGCCCTTTCTCCTCGTCCTGCAGATGGCCATGGCCACCATGTCTGCATACAGCCATCCTTTGGAAGGTGTGTTGTCTGTGTCCTAATCTTCTTTTCTTAAAAGGACATCGGGCTTATTGGATTAGGGCCCACCCACAGAACCTCATTTTCACTTAATTACCTCTTTTAAGGACTTTGCTAGTGGTCCAGTGGTTAAGAATTCACCTTCCAGTGCAGAGGACAGAAGGTCAGTCCCTGGTCTAGAAAGATTCCACACGCCGAGGAGCAGCTAAGCCTGTGAGCCACAACTACTGAGGCCCGCACGCACTATGAGAAGGCACTGCAGTGAAAAGCCCTTGCAGCACAGCTGGAGAGGACCCCCACTCACTGCATCTGGAGAGAGTCCCTCGTGCGGCAGTGAAGACTCAGTGTGGCCAATAAATAAATAAAAGCAACATATTGCCTTTTTTAAGGCCCCATCTCCAAATACGGTTAGTCTTAGGTGCTGGGGACTGAGGACTTCAATATGTGAATGGGGGTGGGAGGGAGGCCACAGTTCAGCCTGTGGGCATGTGGGACATACTTCATTTCCTGGCTTCCCTTGGAGTTGGGTGGGATCGTGTGACCAAGTTCTACCAAAAGGAATGTGAATAAATATGAGCGCAGGACACTTGCCATCTCCAGGCTGAAGGGGTTTGGCTCCTTCACCGGCTCCTCCCCTGCCAGCCAGAGGGGACCTGGCGTGGCTGAGACCTGGCCTTGATCACGTGGCTGACGTGCTAGAGCCCCAGCACGGAGGGAACCTGGGCCCCTAAAATCTGTCAGTCCAGAATGGTCACCTTGGAAAGTCACAGGGGAGACAGGCAGTCTATGCGTTCTTCATGCTGCTGTTTTCTGGCGATCTTTGGTAGAGCAATAGAGCTTTGCTTTAATAATATTAGAGAGTTTTACCAGAGCAAAGGTGATGGCGAATGTTTCCTGCAGAAGGCTTTTCTTTTAGGGTCAGAAGCGGCTTCAAGCTACCCGGGCTGAAATAGACGTCTTAATATCTGCCAAGTCCCCTTTGTGGAATCCATTTGTGCAAGTAACTTTCCGATAACGTGGCTTCCTGTGGGCACATTGTCGGGCAAAGGGAAAGCTTTCATTGATCTGCTGATGAGTACGTCCTGCCGGATGCCTGCTTTTATCAACGTAGTTCTCATTCTCACTATGTATCAAGTTCCCGGAAGCCGGTCCGAGTGAAGCTGCCGCTGACGTGTATTCAGACCCTGCCCAGGACAACGTCAGGTTCCAGCCTGGTCCATGAGAAGCCTTCTGGCAGGACTGACCTCTCCTTCCTCTGTGTCCCTCTTCTGGTATCTGTTTCACTCCACTCAGACAGCGGTCTCCATGCCGCCGCCTTCCTCCCCATTCCTCCCACTGGGAGCTCCCGTAGGACTGAGCTGTGCTCCACTGCGGGTGTCTAACGTGATGCCTGGTGCCCAGCAGGAGTCAGCAAGGATAGGCTGAATGAAGACTGACTCTGACCAAGAACAAAGGTCCCTTCCCGAGCCCCAGTCCAGGTTCAAGGCCCCAAACAGGAATATTCTCCAAGGCTCTTTAAACAAGTTTTAAGTCGGATTGTGTTTTCCATGCACTAGGTAAGCTCTCCCTCGAACCCACAGGTGAAACCGTAGTAGTCTCACCCTATATCGGTTAAGCAGAAGTACCTACTCTATGGTTTCTTCAAGGGAAGTGGAGAGAGAGAGTGTGTGAGAGAGGGAAGGAGAGAGAGATGGAGGTGCAAAGGAGCGAGGGAGGGACAAATGCCTGGAGGTGGTCCAACCTTGGATTGAACCCTGGCTCCTAATGTCTCTAGCTGTGTGACTTTGGGCAAGTTACTTAGCCTCTCTGGGCCTCTCTTGCCTCAGCTGACAAGTGGAGATGATCTTACCAATCTGTAGCGCTATTGTGAGGATAAATGACCCAACATATGCAAAGCACACAGAGCGGGGATTCAGGAGAGGTGGGTCTCCTTCCTCGAGAAAGGCAAATCACCTTTAATTGACAGTGTCCCAGTGAAGGAGGCTGCCTGAATCCACAGGCTGTATGGACGACCACCCCTCCGCAATCTTCCACAGAAAGCCTGACTCTTGTCTACCAGGTTTGCATAAGGTGAGGTATAAAGTCTGCAGACCTCTTGACAGCTGCCCATACTGAATTTGCAGCTGCTAGTTAGACCACCCCAGTACTCTTGCCTGGAAAATCCAATGGACAGAGTAGCCTGGTGGGCTGCAGTCCATGGGGTCGCTAACAGTCGGACAGACTGAGCGACTTCACTTTCACTTTTCTCTTTCATGCATTGGAGAAGGAAATGGCACCCCACTCCAGTATTCTTGCCTGGAGAATCCCAGGGATGGGGGAGCCTGGTGGGCTGCCGTCTATGGGGTCACACAGAGTCAGACACAACTGAAGTGACTTAGCAGCAGTTAGACCAAAGGGGAAAGACCTCCTCACTGAGAGCCAGGAGTCCAGAGCTGCGGGCCTTTCTACCACAGGGCTGAAATAGTGCTCCCACCCCCTGCAGTTCCCATGACCCAACGTGATCTGCACCCAGCTCCCTCCGCCTTCAGTTCTTGCCTGCAGCCTTCCTCAAAAACACTGCAGAAGAGGCTTTTATTTTTTTTAAATGAAAATCTCAGAAACCAAACAGTCCTCTGCTCGGGGCTAGGCTTCCTTTGAGAATGAAGGGATATGGGCTTGGCTGGCTGCCACCAGAGTGAGGGAGAATGTTTGAAGAGGCAAGATGAATTACCTCAAGATAGCCTGAAGATCTCAGATCAGATCAGGGTAGGGTGGAGTTTTTATTTTTTTAATGAGAAAAGGGAAAAGGCAGCCCAAAGGAAGTGTGTGTATGTGTGATGAATTTTTACATGTTGAGATGACTCACTGTGAGGCAGAGCTAGCAAGGTCTGAGGACAGGGGGCTTCCCCAAATCCTGGGAGATGCTCAAGGAGACTATGGGGCAATTATCTGAGTTTTGAGAAAATGCCTTCCTTTCTGTCAGCTCGGCTCCTGCGGATGCCAGCAGAAGAAAAGAAAGTGCCTCTGGTAAGCAGAGCTACCTGGCTGTGAGATCCAGCCTGGATTCTGCAGGCCAAGCCCCGTGCAGGCGTGGGATGGGTCCCCCTTCAAGGATGCAGTTGAGTTTCTTAGTCAGCATCTGGAGGTGTCCTATGGGCTGGTGAGGTCCTGTCTGTCAGACCTCCTGATTTATCCAGAACAGTTTCAGAATGTTATTCTGGTCATCCATTGTTGTGTAACAAAACCACCCTAAAACTCAGAGGGTATACGATTCTGTGGGTTGGGAATTCAGGAGAGCCAAGATAAGGGTGGCTTTTGTCCGCACCAAGGTGTCTGGGGCCTCAGCTGGGAAGAAGCAGGTGGCTCAGTTCGGAGGATTCGCTCCCAATATGGCTTCCTGACTCAGCTGTCTGGGCTGAGACGGCTGCAGGGCAGGCTCAGCTGGGTCTTTCACCTGTGGCTTCTCCAGAACACTGTCCTCAGGGCAGACGGACTTCTTTTTTTTTTTAATGAATTCTCCATTTATTCCTTTTATTCTCACTGAACAACGTTCTGTATATATCCATCTTCTGTTCCAGATCCTACTCAGCCTGCATTTACAGCTTTCTGAGAGTAGGGAAAGGAAAGGAAAGTGAAGTCGCTCAGTGGTGTCCAACTCTTTGAGACCCCATGGACTGCAGCCTACCAGGCTCCTCCGTCCATGGGATTCTCCAGGCAAGGGTACTGGAGTGGGTGCCATCGCCTTCTCCAATGCATGAAAGTGAAAAGTCAAAAGTGAAGTCGCTCAGTGGTGTCCGACTCTTAGCGACCCCATGGACTGTAGCATATCAGACTTCTCCATCCGTGGGATTTTCCAGGTAAGGGTACTGGAGTGGGTGCCATTTCCTTTTCCAAGACGGAGTTCTTAGCCGGCCATGTGTGCGTGTGCTCAGTTGCTTTGTTGTGTTCGACCCTGTGGGACCCCATGGTCTGTAAGCCTCCAGGCTCCTCTGTCCGTGGGCTTCTCCAGGCCCCTCCGTCCGTGGGCTTCTCCGGGCCCCCTCCGTCCGTGGGATTCTCCTCTGTCCGTGGGATTCTCCGGGCTCCTCCGTCCGTAGGCTTCTCCGGGCCCCTCCGTCTGTGGGCTTCTCCAGGCCCCTCCGTTCGTGGGCTTCTCCGGGCCCCCTCCGTCCGTGGGATTCTCCTCTGTCCGTGGGCTTCTCCGGGCTCCTCCGTCCGTAGGCTTCTCCGGGCCCCTCCGTCCGTGGGCTTCTCCGGGCTCCTCCGTCCGTGGGATTCTCCTCCGTCCATGGGCTTCTCCAGGCCCCTCCGTCTGTGGGCTTCTCCAGGCCCCCCCGTCCGTGGGCTTCTCCGGGCCCCTCTCCTCCATCCGTGGGCTTCTCTGTGGGCTTCTCCAGGCTCCTCCGTCCATGGGCTTCTCCAGGCAAGAAAACTGGAGTGGGTTGCTAGCTCCTTCTCCAGGAGCTCCTCTGACCCAGGGTCTCTGATGTCTCCTACACTGGCAGGCGGGCTCTTTACCACTAGTGCCACCAGGTTCCAACTGCAAGTGTCCTGCAGAAAAAGACAAGCAGCACGGCCTTTCATGACACAACTGTGGAGGCCTGAGTGGCACTTTTGTTGTATGTGATTGGCCAAAGCAGTCCTGAGCCTGACACAGATGAAAGGTGCAGCAAATAACTCAGAAGAAAGTGAGGGGTGTTTCTCTGTTCCATCTAAGGCAGCTGTGGAGCTGTGCTTATCCCGGGATCCAGGAAACTTCCAGTCCATCACTCTGACAACTGCATTTAAACCCTGGAGAATCCGCCCGTGGAGACCAGTAATAGATTGCTAGCAGTCTTCCCTGGTGGCTCAGTGATAAAGAATTCACCTGCAATGCAGGAGACATAGGAGACACAGATTTGATCCCTGAGTTGGGAAGATCCCCTGGAGAAGGAAATGGCAATCCACTCCAGTATTCTTGCCTGGAGNGTTGCCATTTCCTTCTCCAGTGCATGAAAGTGAAAAAGGAAAGTGAAGTCGCTCAGTGGTGTCCAACTCTTTGAGACCCCATGGACTGCAGCCTACCAGGCTCCTCCGTCCATGGGATTCTCCAGGCAAGAGTACTGGAGTGGGTGCCATCGCCTTCTCCAATGCATGAAAGTGAAAAGTCAAAAGTGAAGTCGCTCAGTGGTGTCCGACTCTTAGCGACCCCATGGACTGTAGCATATCAGACTTCTCCATCCGTGGGATTTTCCAGGTAAGGGTACTGGAGTGGGTGCCATTTCCTTCTCCAAGACGGACTTCTTAGCCGGCCATGTGTGCGTGTGCTCAGTTGCTTTGTTGTGTTCGACCCTGTGGGACCCCCATGGTCTGTAAGCCTCCAGGCTCCTCTGTCCGTGGGCTTCTCCAGGCCCCTCCATCCGTGGGCTTCTCCGGGCCCCTCCGTCCTTGGGCTTCTCCGGGCCCCTCCGTCCGTGGGATTCTCCTCCGTCCGTGGGCTTCTCCGGGCCCCTCCGTCCGTGGGATTCTCCAGGCTCCTCTCCTCCGTCCGTGGGCTTCTCCGGGCCCCTCCGTCCGTGGGATTCTCCGGGCTCCTCCGTCCGTGGGATTCTCCGGGCCCCTCCGTCCGTGGGATTCTCCTCCGTCCATGGGCTTCTCCAGGCCCCTCCATCCGTGGGCTTCTCCAGGCTCCTCTCCTCCGTCCGTGGGCTTCTCTGTGGGCTTCTCCAGGCTCCTCCGTCCATGGGCTTCTCCAGGCAAGAAAACTGGATCGTGGGCTTCTCCGGGCCCCCTCCGTCCGTGGGATTCTCCTCTGTCCGTGGGCTTCTCCGGGCTCCTCCGTCCGTAGGCTTCTCCGGGCCCCTCCGTCCGTGGGCTTCTCCGGGCTCCTCCGTCCGTGGGATTCTCCTCCGTCCATGGGCTTCTCCAGGCCCCTCCGTCTGTGGGCTTCTCCAGGCCCCCCCGTCCGTGGGCTTCTCCGGGCCCCTCTCCTCCATCCGTGGGCTTCTCTGTGGGCTTCTCCAGGCTCCTCCGTCCATGGGCTTCTCCAGGCAAGAAAACTGGAGTGGGTTGCTAGCTCCTTCTCCAGGAGCTCCTCTGACCCAGGGTCTCTGATGTCTCCTACACTGGCAGGCGGGCTCTTTACCACTAGTGCCACCAGGTTCCAACTGCAAGTGTCCTGCAGAAAAAGACAAGCAGCACGGCCTTTCATGACACAACTGTGGAGGCCTGAGTGGCACTTTTGTTGTATGTGATTGGCCAAAGCAGTCCTGAGCCTGACACAGATGAAAGGTGCAGCAAATAACTCAGAAGAAAGTGAGGGGTGTTTCTCTGTTCCATCTAAGGCAGCTGTGGAGCTGTGCTTATCCCGGGATCCAGGAAACTTCCAGTCCATCACTCTGACAACTGCATTTAAACCCTGGAGAAGCCGCCCGTGGAGACCAGTAATAGATTGCTAGCAGTCTTCCCTGGTGGCTCAGTGATAAAGAATTCACCTGCAATGCAGGAGACATAGGAGACACAGATTTGATCCCTGAGTTGGGAAGATCCCCTGGAGAAGGAAATGGCAATCCACTCCAGTATTCTTGCCTGGAGAATCCCATGGACCGAGGAGCTTGGTGGGCTACATACAGTGCGCGGAGTCACGAAGAGTCGGGGACAACTGAAGTGACTTAGCGTGCAGCATGCACATGGCGCGTGTGGTCTTCTGAGGCCACCTCTTCTGTGGAGTCTGCCCTGATCCTTCCTTCCTCTCCCTGACAGACTCCCGTCTGCACTGGACTGCAGTCATTTGCTTATATTTCTGTTTATTCTGCCTTTTCCACTCGGGCTCATTCGTGGCGCTCAGGGTTAATGCTGATTATAGCTCAGGTCATTGGAAGAGCATTTAAATATCTGTTTGTTTCCTTGTGTGCGTGGGTCTCAGCTGCAGCACGTGCAATCTTCATTGTGTTATGTGGGATCTTTCACCACAGCCCATGGGCTCTCTAGTTGCAGCACGCGGGCTTAGTAGTTGTGGTGTGTGGGCTGAGGTGTTCCTTGACAGGTGGGATCTCTGTTCCCTCCCAGGGATCAAACCTATGTCCTTTATATTGCAAGGTGGATTCTTAACCACTGGACCCCCAGGGAAGTCCCCGGAAAAGCCTTCTAAATTTAGGCCAGAGGCAACGGTGAGTATGTGAGGAGGTGGGCGAGAAGGTCTTCGTGGAGCTCCCAGGAATCCGTCACTGGGACCAGTGCCTGTCTCTTAGACCCCAGGGGAAGTGACCCTGCCCTGGCCTTCTGCCAGCTGCATCCATCCTCACATGGCCAAGGGGGTATGCCATATATAGCGCCTGCACCTGCTGGCCTAGACCAAATTCAAGGTACCAGAACGGGGGAATCCTCTGCCCCAGTGCCCCAAACCTGCTTCTTAGGTCCAAGAGTCACTTTCCTGGGTCTATTTTCCCAACAAGATCTGTTGTATGTACCTCCAGAACCGTGGGTGCTCAGCAAAAGACCAAGGGCAGCACCACATATGTGGATGTTGGCACAGCTTGGGCATGTCCTGCAGACCACAGCGGGAGGACAGGAGCTGGGGCAGAGGTAGCAGGCAGAGAAAGGACATCAGATCACAGACTCTCATTTTCATATCCATCCAGGCCTCCACAGACGTCAGGGGGAGGACCATGAGGATCTAAGGCTTCCTGTGCTCTTAAAATTAATCGTTTTAAAAAAAAAGGTATAGGAGGAAACTTTTGGAGGTGATGGATATGCTAATGACATAGATAGTGGTGATGGTTTCACAATATATACTTGTCTCCAAAGTCATCAAATTGTATAGATATTTGCACCTTTATTGTTTACCTCAATAAATTATTTTTTTAGAAGTTCAGTCCCTCAGTCATGTCTGGCTCTTTGAACCCCATGGATTGCAGCACCCCAGGCTTCCCTGTCCATCACCAACTCCTGGAGCTCGTTCAAACTGATGTCCGTCGAGCCGGTGATGCCATCCAACCATCTCATCCTCTGTCATCCCCTTCTCCTCCTGCCCTCAATCTTTCCCAGCATCAGGGTCTTTTCCAATGAGTCAGTTCTTTGCACCAGGTGGCCAAAAGATTGGAGCTTCAGCTTCAGCATTAGTCCTTCCAATGAATATTCAGGACTGATTTCCTTTAGAATTGATTAAATCATCAGGCAAAGTCAGATTTGAGGCTCTATCATGAATCTTAATTATCTACCTGTGTATGTGTGTGCCTGTGTATGCAAATGTTTGCTGGGGGAGGGTAAGTTCTTAAAAGGTTGAGATTTTTACTGAACTTAAAAAAAATTAAAGGGAAGAAATGTTTGGATAATCTTCCTCTTCATTGGGAGTTTGGGTGGCATATAAAGCTGAAAGATCCAGGTTTGAAGGCAACTGGAAAAAGGTGCTCATTCTAACTGGCCACCTTCCAGCTGTGTGACCTTAGACAAGCTAATCAACGTCTCTGAGCCTTCTTGGGAATCTGGAAAATGGTGGTATTTAGTTTATGAGATAATTTTGAATGTTAAATAAGAGAATAGATATAAAGTTCTACCATATGGGAGGAACTCAGTAAATGTTCAACTCTTTCCCAGTATTTGGAACTTTATTGTAAATACTAGTATTGTTTTTCTTAAATATGTCCCAATTTTTTTTTTTTTTTGGTGTGTTTCAGTTCAGTTCAGTTGATCAGTCATGTCCGACTCTTTGTGACCCCATGGACTGCAGCAAGCCAGGCTTCCCTGTCCATCACCAACTCTCGGAGCTTGCTCAGACTCATGTCCATTGAGTCAGTGATGCCATCCAACCATCTCATCCTTGGTCATCCCATTCTCCTCCCACCTTCAATCTTTCCCAGCATCAGGGTGTTTTCCAATGAGTCAGTTCTTCGCATCGGGTGGCCAAAGTATTGGAGTTTCAGCTTCAGCATCAATCCTTCCAATGAATATTCAGGACTGATTTTCTTTTGGTGTGTTTACTGGTTTAGAATTTGGAGTTAGGGAGCATAACACATGTCATGTGTGGCTGCAAAGCCCTGTGCACCCTGAAGCCAAATGGTGGAATCTGGAGTCCTGGCTGCTCTGAGAATTTTCCTTCATTTTGGAATGGGTAGGGCTTCCCAGGTGACACTANTTGGTGTGTTTACTGGTTTAGAATTTGGAGTTAGGGAGCATAACACATGTCATGTGTGGCTGCAAAGCCCTGTGCACCCTGAAGCCAAATGGTGGAATCTGGAGTCCTGGCTGCTCTGAGAATTTTCCTTCATTTTGGAATGGGTAGGGCTTCCCAGGTGACACTAGTGTTAAAGAACCCACCTGCCAATGCAGGAGACATAGGAGATGAGGGTTCAATCCCTGGGTTGGGAAGATACCCTGCAGGAGGGCATGGGAACCCACTCTAGCATTCTTGCCAGGAAAATCCCATGGACATAGGAACCTGGCAGGCTACAACCAACAATGAAAGTGAAGTTGCTCAGTCATGTCCGACTCTTTGCGACCCCATAGACTGTAGCCTACCAGGCTCCTCTGTCCATGGGATTTTCCAGGCAATAGTACTGGAGTGGATTGCCATGTCCTTCTCCAGGGGTTCTTCCCAACCCAGGGCTTGAACCTGGGTCTCCTGCATTGTAGACAGACGCTTTACCGTCTGAGCTACCAGGGCAATCAATAGGGTCAATCCATAGGGTGGCAAAGAGTCTACTAAGCAACTGAGCACGCATGCAAAAGGCACTCAGAACCTTGCTGCTAATAGTGTTGCCAGACACCTACCTGGGCATGAATGAAAATGAGTCAAGCCTGAGCTCATCAGTACCCTAACTTTATCCCCCAAAATCAATACAGATTTCCCCATATTATGAACGCAGTATGTGCTTTCCTGAGAAGTTGGAGGTAAATCAATTTTTCCCCCCCAGTTCAGCTTGTCATCTGGTGCACTTCTGGTGTCAGCTCAGTACTGTACTGAGGCTCCAAAGGGGACACATACCACACACACATGATCTTGCTTTCAAGGCATCTACATTTTACCAAACTGTACCATAAATGTGCCAAAGGAGCTTGCTAATGGCATCACGTGGGAGACCCTTTTATAAGGCAAAGAACCCTTTTAACACAGGAAGAGAATATGACCTGGTCCACATCCTATTTACTTGTATATTTGTATCTGTCAATTTGGATTTTCATGGTAAAGGCCTTTTCTGACTCTGGCATGTGGCAAGCTGATAATGAATATTTGTTGACTAAATGCACATAGTTTAAAATCAAGGCATGGTCATATTTGATCATCACATCTGTATATGGGTAGATAACTCATAAGGACTTTTCGCATATTTGTAGCTATTTGTTCCCATGAGAAACTTGCTGGGGAGGAAAAGCAGCCCATCTCACAGGTGAGACAATTTAAGCCTATAAAGAGCAACTGGCAGGCTTCCCTCATGGCTCAGTGGTAAAGAATCTGCCTGCCAATGCCGTGGGGGCAACTGTTGAACCTGTGATCTAGAGCCCGCAAGCAGCAACTACTGAGCCCGTGTATCGCACCTAGAGTAGTCCTCACTTGGTACAACTACAGAAAAGCCCACACAGCCAAAAATAAATAAATATAAATAAAATAAAATTTAAAAAAGCAACAGGCTTCCTCAAATCAGTATCTGAAAAGGCTAATGGAAGTTCAGTCCAGATTTGGCCAGCAGGAAAAGCCCAGCAATGAAGTGATGACAATTTTAGCTCACTTGTCCCCTTGGCTATCTTGATTGCATGCCAAAGGGACAAGTCTGTCCTTCCAGGCATCCAGGCTGGAGGCCCCTAAAACTTCAGCACCCCCCTCCTTTCTTCCCCATATCCTGTTTCCTTCTAGGGCTAGACATTCAACTCTTAACTCTGTGCCCTATTCCCCATGCCCCTGCCTTGGCCCAGATGCCCTGTCCATCATTTCAGGTCCTCCTTTTGGATAACCCTCTGCCCTTGAGTACATTTATTTGGTTGTCACTTAGTAAGCCCTCTGTTTATAACAGACACTGGGCTGGGGAAGGGAGATACACAGCTAAATAAGACATGGTTCCTGCCCTCTGGGACATAGCTGAGTGGACAATGCCATGAAAAAAAGCTAGATGGAAGACTCAACAGTGCTTGGGATGACATTGATATCTGACAGCAGTGCAGGGGAAATCTGGGTGGGGTTTTGAAGGATGAATAGGAGTTCATCCTATTGGCAGGGGGGAGAGGGAATTGGGAGAAAACATCACAGGCAAAAATGCAGATGTGTGAATTAGCAAGATGTGTTTAGCTTCCTACCACGGTCTGGCATAGGTAGGGTGCTGGTGAGGAGATAGGATAGATAAGGCTGGAAAGGGAAATAGGGCCAGAAAAGAGGGTATTTTGATTTTATCCTCTAATGGCCCCTGCCAAGTTTTTAGGCCAGGGCCTGATGTGATCAAATTTAAATTTAAGAAAAAGTACTCTGATAGCTGTGTGGGGAATGGATTAAAGAGCTCAAGGCCACATTTGGTTTTGTGCACCATTGTAACTCCAGCATCTAGTAGGTGCACTGGCAGAGTAGGTGCTTTTGTATGCTGAAAGGATGAATGAGTGACCCACTTAGCAGCTTACTGCAGAAAGCCAGGAGAAGGTCCTGAACTAAGATCATGAGAGTGGCAAGGAGTGGATTGACATGGGAGAGGTACAGGGTTTGTATCAGACAGGAAAATGAAACCTAGGCCAGGAAGTTCAGTGGAAAAAATTAAATTGCAGAACTAGTTATAAAGGTATTAGGTAAACAGAAACAAAAATAGAACAAAACACCGTATGGTGGGCAGCCCGGAGATGAGCAACACATCACGAAGCAGCTTTCACTCTGGGGCTGGAGGGAGGAAATCGGTGTCTTTTGATTCCCAGGAGCCAGAGTGCCTAGAGTGAGCTAGGACCATGAACAGGCAGAGGGCACCACGGTTGGGTCCCCCCAGGAGGCAGACTCAGAGACAGAGATTAGAATGCAGGAGGTTTATTATGGAAACGCCTTTGGAAGGGGAAGGAAGGAATAGGACTGGATGGAGAGAAAAGCCAGGCTGGAGGCGATCTCAGGGACGAACTCACTGGACCCTAAATGGGTGGGCTGAAACTGGGATGCCCTTCAGAGCTGGCTCAAATTTGGGCAAGGAGGCTGGACCTGTTTACAATCACCTGTCATTGGACCTCCTGGGAGTGGAGTGTGAACTTGAGCAAGGTAGCCCTACTCAGTCAAGGCAATTTCCAAAACTCCCAAAAGGCACTCTCAGCACCCCCAGCGTAGACGGGAGGGTGGGCATGGGTGGATAAATCCTTCAGTCCTGTAGGGAGATCTTGGCAGCACCTGGTGAGAACCACACACAGGGGCTGGCTGAAGGCAGGTGTGGGTGGCTGGGCCACAGAGGAGGTGCAGCCAGGGCCAAGAGCAGCACCTTCCCATCTTCCTCCAGGGCCTCATTCTGGGCAGAATGGGCTGGAAGCCAGGGGGCAGCCCCAGGGAGCCGAGCAGGGACAGCCAGGGGATGTCTCTGAGTGCAAGCAGGACTAGGACTGGACCCAGTGACGATCCAGTAGGGGACAGGAAAAAGGTGGATTCAAGGGGAAGTGACTGCCAGGGATTCTGTCCCCAGGGATGATGGTGGCAATGCCGTTCTTTTAGAAGAGGCAGTGAAGGAGGTGCACACTTTGGACAAAGAGGCTGATGGCCTCTGCTGAGTGTGCCATCCAAGTGATGATGCCCAGTGGGCAGCTCAGTCAGTTTCAGTTTAGTCACTCAGTTGTGTCTGACTCTTTGCGACCCCATGGACTGGAGCAAGCCAGGCTTCCCTGTCCATCACCAACTTCTGGAGCTTGGGCAAACTCATGCTTATCAAGTCCTTGATGCTATCCAGCCATCTTATCCTCTGTTGTCCCCTTCTCTTGCCTTCAATCTTTCCCAGCATCAGGGTCTTTTCCAATGAGTCAGTTCTTTATATCAGAGCCAAAGTATTGGAATTTCAGCTTCAGCATCAGTGGGCAGCTCAGAGGATCTTAAATAACTGGCACAAAATGAACTTGAAAGAAGGAAAACCTCAGGTGGACTCTCTCTTGGTTACAAGATCAAGTGCAGCCTTCTCAGCAGGCATTGGAGATTTTCTCCGTTGATTTCTGCAGGTTCAGCTCCACCCTTGTAGCCAATCTGGCCCCTTAACTTCAACCTGATCCTTCCCCACATCCTGTTTTACCTGCCCCGCCCACCCT
>SJYX01005232.1:33283-69226 GCA_006410675.1 Oreotragus oreotragus
CCCACCCTCCCACCTCTCCACCCCCTCACTCCATGCAAATCTTTTACAATCCCAAATATCCCCCCAGGTCAAATGCTTTCTAGATGGAACCCTATCTAACTCTACAAATTGTAATCTCTATTTTGAGTCCCCACAAATGCTTTAAGAGCTTGAATGCATTCAGTAGCGAATTTGACCACAGCAAGTAACTTAATCTTCGCAGACTTCTCTGTGAAAAGGGACAAAAAATAACTCTACTGGGTAGTTGTAAAACGTCAGTGTGTCAAGCGCTAAGAACAGCGCCTGCCACGTTACAGAGTTCAATTAGTGTTAGCTATTGTTAATTTTCATCTTCTTAATCCTCAGCCTCTAGTTTAGGAGATGCTTCATTAGTGCTTGCTGAATGAATGGAGACTTAATATGGAAAAGGATTTATCCTCGGGGCTCGACCTGGTTTTAGAAAATGAAGCATTTAGCAGAAGTACAGAAGGGACTCTGATAACAGTTATCTATGTTCTGTGTCCAGGGACTCCGAATTGATCTGGTTCTCGAAAGAAAAGCGACAGCGTCTAGGTTGTTTTTTCATGGAGCTCTGTGCAGGGTCTGACACATCTCGCGCTCACGCAAATCAGGTTGCACGAGTGCATGCACACGCCCTGGCAGGACTGCCTGGGTGTAGGCAGTATCACTAACTACCCGGTCACCAAGGAACCGGGTTAGCCCCAGGGCTCTAGACCCTGCTGCGCGTGTGGAGGCTGCGGAGGAGGCACGGGGAGGGGACAGGAATTCGGAGACGGCCACGTGGGCCCCTTCCGCCCTCTCCCCACATCCTTTGTTTCCCACCGGCCGCGGCTCAGGAAGCTCTTTCTGCGAGTCACCGCGAAGGNCTCGCCCGCCAGCGCCCGGGAGCCGAAGGTGCCGCCCGCGTTTGGGCTTGAGGCAAGGCGGCGGTTAAGTGGGTTTGAGCCCGGGAAGGCAGCATTTGACCAGGATCTCCTTACTGGGAATTGTGAGGTTCGGATGAAGTGGTACACTTCGAACTCGGCGGTCAAGATTGAGTGCGGTGCTTAATTGCTTTATATCTATTAGATATTTTCTAAGCGCTAAGTTTAGTGCGTGGCGCTCCATATAAGTTGTGGAATTGAAATGGATCCCAGGGCCATGCCATTCTCCTTTTCTCATTCTCCTCGGTCCCCCCGCCCCTCGTTCTGGAAGGGTGCCCTGCAGTGGGTGCCTGCTTGGAGCTTCGAGCAGCTGGCAGCTCTCTCGCCGGGGCTGCGAGGCACCCGGGCTCAGTTGTGGGTGGTCAGGGGGCGGGAGGTCCGTGTCGGGCGCAGATCTTGGGGATTCCGGCTGGAACCGGAACCCTGTCTTCCCCAGAGAGCAGTCTGGGGTGGGGGGTGTTTGGGGGGGGTGGTCTTCCAGCCAGGGCGGGGGAATTTGGCCGGAATGGAAATGTTGGAAAGCCCGCGCCGGCTAGGAACCCTCGCTTCCATTCATGTCTTGATTTTCCAGCCAGCGATTTTCCTTTGAACATAAGGGATGCCATCCAGTTGGAGGANCTGGGGTGGGGGGTGTTTGGGGGGGGTGGTCTTCCAGCCAGGGCGGGGGAATTTGGCCGGAATGGAAATGTTGGAAAGCCCGCGCCGGCTAGGAACCCTCGCTTCCATTCATGTCTTGATTTTCCAGCCAGCGATTTTCCTTTGAACATAAGGGATGCCATCCAGTTGGAGGAACAACTGGAAACAGGATTCCCCCGCGCTCTCCTCCTGCGCCAGTAGACGCAGAACATTCCTACAGTCCATCTACCTTTTGCAAGCTGGACACCCCGGTCGCAGACATTTCTGACAATCCCCTGGGCTGCTCCTTTTCACCTGAAAGATAGGTTCACCCTTCAGTTAAAGTCACTCTTGGGTTTTCTACAACTCACCTGACCCCCACAACTTCCCTGGGCTCGCTGCTGCCATCTACTGGCCGACCCGAATGAAAATTCAAATACATGATCAAGCCCAGTTTTAAAGTGGGGGGAATTCTTTTCTTCTGGGTCGCTGGGGCTAAGAGCTCTTTTGGGAGGAGTATGAGTGTGGGCTAGGGGTGGGAGGAGGGGGGCAGCGGAGAGATTTCTTCGAGCTGGTGACAGAGCAGCCAGGCCTCAGAGGTGGGGTGAGTCTGGTCATTGTGCAACCCCTTCCAGTTCCTCTGAGCAGATAATAGCCGAATCCAGATGGTGACAATCCGTGTGTCACCGTTTCCAGTTGAGTCTAGGATATGAGTAACCGGACTAAACAAAAGGCCCTTAAAGAGACCAGTCAGCTTCTTAGAGGAGATGCTACTGGTGTCCTGGGTGAAGGTGGGGGTGGGAATTGGTCGGGGTTGGTGGGGGGAGGAGGGAGATAAATAAACGAATCCCCCCTGCCCCCAGGATCCTGTATCCCTCCTGTGGGAATGTTACCTCAAGAGACTGCTTATACCTGAGTCAGCCCAGGCAGGTTGCTTAGGGCTGTGTTGACAGACTTGGAGTCATTTGTTCCTTCCCGGTAATGACCTGGCTGCGCGGTCTCCAGCCCCTTGCTTCCACCTGGAAGCTGCATAGTCACCACCTTCTGTGCCCTTCCTGATCTGCAGGAGGTCGTGCCTTTCCAGGGACTGCTCCTGCAGATCCCAGAGGGACCTCCATCAGCCCCTTGGCACCCGCCAGTGAGCAAGGGCCACAGAGGGTGGGGACTTCAGGGCTTAGCTCTCTGGAGCTTGTGGAAGGCCATACAGAGGAACCATATGGTGGCTCTCTGGATATTTGCTAGCCCAGAGCCCTAGATGCTTCTGGTTTGGGGGTGTTAGGGGTAGCTGCGGCTGCATAAAGTGGGGCTGAAGACCTAACGGGGGCGTCTGCATGCATGCTAAGTCACTTCAGTCATGTCCGGCTCTCTGCAATCCCCTGGACTGTAGCCTGCCAGACTCCTCTGTCCATGGGATTTCCCAGGCAAGAAGACTGGAGTGGGTTGTCTTATCCTCCTTCAGGGGATCTTCCCGACCCAGGGATAGACCCCCATCACTTATGTCTCCTGCGTTGACAGACGGGTTCTTTACCATTAGTGCTACCTGGGAAGTCCCATGTCAACCAGAGTTCCCACATTGAGAATTGCAGCTCAGCTGCTGAAAGGCAGTCTCTGCTTCTCTAGCCTCCTAAGCGGGTCCACTTCTCTCTGCAGGTGTTTCCCATTAAACACTACCAGGACAAAATCCGGCCTTACATCCAGCTGCCATCACATAGGAACATCACGGGCATCGTGGAGGTGATCCTTGGGGAAACAAAGGCCTATGTCTTCTTTGAGAGGGACTTTGGGGACATGCACTCCTACGTGCGCAGCCGGAAGAGGTTGCGGGAAGAGGAGGCCGCCCGGCTCTTCAAGCAGATTGTCTCTGCCGTCGCCCACTGCCACCAGTCAGCCATTGTGCTGGGGGACCTGAAGCTTAGGAAGTTTGTCTTCTCCACCGAAGAGAGGTGAGCGGCCTCCACAGCCTCTCCTGTGCCTTTCGGAACCAAAACAAGGGTGCAGGTTGAGCAGTAGGGGTGGTGCGTTGGCTCAGAACATCAAGGGCTCAGGCTCAGTTGTCTCAGAGTTCGTCTTGAGAAGTCCTCTCTCCTAAGGAGCCAAGGCCACAGCTGGGTTTCCTGCACCCTTGTGGATGTGGCCCGGGGACACCTTGGTGCATTTGTGGGATGTCACGTGAGGACAGGTTACCCTCCCCACTTCCACCCCGGGATCAGGTTTATTCCCCATTGTTGTCAGAAAGGTCAGTTCTTCTCCGGTACAAATGTCAGCCTGCCCTTCACAGCATTGATTCCTAGAGGACATTTTAAAATCCTTGTTTATACTGAGTGCCTTTTTTTTTTTTGATACCTAGGAAGTGTCACAGAACTGGTCAGACTGTTGTATTTGCAGAAACCTCTCCCTTTCCTTCACCCCACACTTTATTCCGTGTCATGTTTGGCCCCCAGTATTTTCTCCACTTTGTCCAGTGACTTTTTAGGCATTTTGTTTGGATACATCTTCAGAAAATAGCCACTGTTGAACAAGAAATGGAAGCTCCATGGAGTTGGTTGCTAAATATAGATCATGGCTTACCTCATAGAAGAACAAGATGAGCCTGATAAGACAGTAATGAGACATTAATATTCAGAGTTGAGGTTTCAGACAGGAGAATTCAGGAAGCTGCAGGAGATAAACCTTACCTGGCTTTAGGAGGTGGGCCACATCCCTTGTGGAAAGATTAAGAGCAATACCACTGTCCAGTTGCACAGGTGGGTGTGCACCCTCTTGTTGTAGCTGTGCCATTTTAGCCTTAACTCCAGATCCTATGAAAATGTACAGGGTTGTTGAGCTGCCAGAAAACCTGACTTTGTATCTGACCTTGCAAGAGTTATTGGAACATACTGATTAGCAAAGAAAAGCAAAGTGTTGGCAATGAAGAAGTTTCCAGTTCCTGGAACACTCTCCTTTGATATGGTGATGTATTTTCTGAAACATGCCTTACACACCTCCTTGCTTACTTTTGAAATCCACCATTGCACAGGCGAATGTCATGTGCGTGGAGTTTGGCAACCCGAGGGTGAAGCAATGGCAGGCTGACGCTAGCCCTGTAAGCAGCACAGGTGCAGGGTTTTAGTACTACAGGAACCAATCGGCGGCAGACGGTGTGGGTTGAGTCATATTTTCCGTTTACAGAACCAATGGGTATTTTACATAACGACGGGGGAGGTCAGGCTGAGGACATACTGAAGTTAGCACATGTATACTACACTCCAGGGAACAGGAAGGCAGGAAGGAAAAAAAATAAAAAACAACTAGACATTTAAGAGGAAAAGGAATTGACCCAGTAGCCTGTACCAAATATTTGCGTCCTTCTCAACCGACGATTTACTGAAACACAGGGCTAGTTCAGAGAAACTTGGGGCGTGGGGACACAGTGTCCACCAGATATTGGAGGCACCCCACATGGCTCTGGGCTTTGGGGGAGCCCAGGAGGCTTGAGTGGCTGGATCTGAACAGGGAGGCACCTGCAGCTTCACCTGAGAGCCTTGACTGAAGATGTTTCAGATTGGTTGTTACCTGAACAGATGAATCCCTATCTGAGTAAACGAGCTCAGGTGGTGCTATGCCAGGTGCTGGGGGGGTGTGTGTGTATTTGTGTGTGTGTGCGCATGTGTACATGTACGTGGGCATTTTAGGCGTCCTGCATCTTTCAAACCCACCAGCTGCTTTCTTTGTCTTCTTGCCCTGGCATTCTTTGCAATTAAATATCCCAATATACATAATTAACACTCCTCATACTTTTCCTGAGTCGAGGCCATTGTGGGCTTGGGCCCAGGTGGCCAGAATTCTCTCTGTGTGTGTATCAGTGTGAACAGGAGTGCTGACAATCCGCGTGCAATATCAGTGACCTTGGGCTCCAGGTTCTGTAATGTTCTGTATTGCCAAGCATCCGTCTTAGTGACCCTGGCAGTCAGTGGCATGATAAGAGATAAGATCAGCTTATAGGATGCTCCGGCTCTCCCTGAAGTGGTAGGATAAACTGTTCTTCCCTGGTAGCTTTTGGAGAAATGTCAGCATTCTCCTGACACAGGCTCCCACTGCTGCAACGTGCACTTAGTAGATTGTGTAACCCCTATTAGGATATTTCTTCTAAGCTCTAGCATCATAAATAGTATTTGGGGCTTTGCATCATACCCTCCACCCCAGGTGCTCTCTCAATACTTTGCTAAATTTTATTGCAGTTTGTACTGGTTTGTGAAATCTGGAGTCCTCCTGGGTAGGCTGCAAGGCAGTGCTTACTGGATGAAGGGGTAACTGGCATTCCTTAGGCCTTTGCGTTGAGTGCCTATGGGCCCTATTATTGGGAAGGAGGGCCTTGTTTTTCATAGCAGCTAGATCTGGAAGTAATGGCTTGTTTCATGTCTTCTACAGAACCCAGCTCAGACTAGAAAGTCTTGAAGATACACACATAATCAAGGGAGAAGATGATGCTTTGTCAGACAAACATGGCTGTCCAGCCTACGTGAGCCCTGAGATTCTGAACACCACGGGGACCTACTCGGGAAAGGCAGCGGACGTTTGGAGCCTTGGGGTGATGCTCTACACCCTTTTGGTGGGGCGCTACCCTTTCCATGACTCAGACCCCAGTGCCCTTTTCTCCAAAATCCGACGTGGACAGTTCTGCATTCCTGACCACATTTCTCCCAAAGCCAGGTGCCTCATTCGCAGCCTCCTGAGACGGGAGCCTTCGGAGAGACTCACTGCCCCAGAGATCTTACTCCATCCCTGGTTTGAGTCTGTCTTGGAACCTGGGTACGTCGACTCAGAAGTAGGAACTTCCGACCAGATTGTTCCAGAGTACCAGGAGGACAGTGACATCAGTTCCTTCTTCTGCTAATCCCCAAACCTCAGAAACCTCATAATTCTCACACATGGCATTTTCCATTTCTAAAGATGGACAGGCCTTTCGGCGTGAGGCCAACTAGACAGGTGATGGCGTGGAGACTGTGGGTGCTGAATTCAGCATGGCACCCCTTCTTTCTCATCTTCTGGATGTGTGACTGAGGAGGTGAGCAGCGTACACTCTGATTGGCTGCCCTACAGAGTTGTTTTCCTCAGTGAACCTTCGCCAACTATCCCTTTGTTGGATTTGGGGGGGTTCCACCTCATTTCTGGGTGGCACGGAGTATGAATATACTGCAGCATGTGATGGAGTGAAATGAACTTGAACATTCTAAAGGGAGAGGAAATGAATCACACAATGGCATTTTGGGCAATAACTATGTTTTTAACAGGGTGACAAATTACCTGGGCCAATAAACCTACCATCTTCAAACTGGTCCTTGGTAGCCAGGCTTCCGCTACCCCAAGCTTCTCTGATTGGAAAATTGTTTTTTCCTGGTTTGGTTTAACACTCGCCCTTTCTTCATGTTTTTGGAGCAGACTGTTTTAGGGGCATAGAAGCCTGCCTGAACCATGAACCCAGAATCATCTCTCCTCTGTGTTCTGCCAAGACCCCATTTGCACTAAAGCCTTCTTTCTGACCTTGAAATGAGCCCCTTCCCCTTTCACTATAAAAGCACTTACCAGCTAATGGTGGAAGAGTATCACAAAAGATTCAAGCTCCTGGCTGTTTCAGAACTCTGAGCTCAGACAGAGAGACTGGAGACTTTTAAAAAGAATTTGAGCACTTGGAAACCATTAGCTGTTTTGGTTCCCCTCAAATATGTTAGCATTTATCCTTTCCTTTTTTCCCCCAAGACCATCTCAGGGTGGAGCATTTTGTCTAGGAGGAGAAAGATAAGAACACTCCTCTCTCCCAAGAGAAAATTTTTTGTGCTTCAGAGAAAGTAAATTTTGGATAGTCTTAGACGGCTTTCAGGCTAACTTCCAGAATTAGTCTTTAACCACCCCCGTGGGTCTGGTCTACAGTTTTGCATGACAGGTTGTTAATATTTCATCTGTGGTGTGGTTTATGAATGCATCTGTTTCGTTGGTATATGGAGTGAAATAGCAAGCCCCAAATCTTTAAGGTCGGAAGGGACTTTAAAAGTCATCTAGTGCAACTTCTTTCCTTTCTCTACCACCTCCCAATGTAGAAATCCCCGTACCCCCCCATACCCCCAAATTCTTTCATAGGTGGGACTCCAACCTCTGTTTGAATGCTTCCAGAGATGGGAACTCACTACCTATGGAAGATAGAACTTAACAGAGAAACTGCCACTTGCATTAAAAAAACAGATGAAATATCAGTAAATGTCTCAGACAGTACTGAAATCCGGTGGTTAAACGGGTAAACCAAACATACTGTATTTTGAGAAAATGGCACAAAAACAGGCAGTCACCTTTAAGGGCTACGCCTTAGGCAAACTACTAACATGCATTGTGAGAATACCGTGTATACCTCACGTACTGTGTACTCTGTACATATATTGTACCTTTTCTACATTTGTTGTTGTTTTCACTCTGACATCTGTCGTCTGTGTCTGTCTGAATAACCTGCGTGTCTAAGACCACGTGAAATGTGAATGATCATTGGCAATATTACCTTGACAGAATCATGGGACTTGGAGAAGGAGGACAGAGACCTCTGTCGCACTAACGCTCTCGTGGTTGCTTGAATGTTGTATCTGTGATACATGACCCGGCTAAGGACTCTGGGTTTGCTGGGGCTTGGAAACACTAGACCCTTCCTGTACATGTGTATATACGTTGAGACGGCCATTTCCGACTTGTAGAGAGATTTTAATAAATCTGGTTTCGTAAATAGGTGCAGTGACTTTCTTTGGAGTCCAATCCCCCATTACCTGGTGTAGTTTCATGCTGTGGATGCAAAGGTCTCTGTCTTCGGGCCTGGAATCTCAATGGGGAGATGAAGAAGTAAACAGCTGATGATTATATATGACCTTTGACAAAGCTGAACCCATTCCCTTTTTCCATTGAAGTAGACAAATTCATTTTGATGGGTGAGACCAATTTGGTGAATCAGGCTGATGAGGGCTATGGGTTGAATTTAAGAGTTGAGAAACATTTGAAGAGGTGCATACATGAAAAAGTCTTGAGTTGTAAGAATCCCTCTGGCTTATGGTCTGACAGACCCTTAAGAATTTGATGAAAACCGTGGACACTTCTCAGAAAAACATCCATGGGTATCCAATAGAATTCTGTTGTAATTTCAGAGGTCCATATCCATCCCTGAAGGTATCACAGGGCCTCCTGTTGAGAGCCAAACTCCACCCTTTCCTCCCCCATTAGACTTAATTAAAATCTTTAGTTGAGGCCTTTTTTTTTCTTTCTGTAAATGTAAAAGTGGAACTAATAGGAAAGCTAAAAGCAACATTATTTTGAATCACAAATACAAAAATGGGAATTGATTAGATATAAAACTTCACTATGACAAAAAAATCTATAAATGAAGTCAGCATCCAGAGTGATATTTTAAAAGTTTGTAAAGTGTAACACATATACAGAAAAAATAGAAGTGGGTGGCTCAATTTTCACAAACCAAACATACTGGTCTAACCTGAAGTCAGGTCAAGAAAAAAGAAACATGGCTAGGACCCCGGAATCTCCCTCCTACCCCTTTCAGTCCCACCTGACACCCCCTCCAGGAACGTGTTACCTCTGACTCTGCAACCCCATGGACCATAGCCTGCCAGGCTCCTCTGTCCATGGGATTCTCCAGGTAAGAATATTGCAGTGAGTAGCCATTCCCTTCTCCAGGGGAATCTTCCTAACCCAGGGATTGAACCTGGGTCTCTTGCATTGCAGGTGGATTCTTACCATCTGAGCCATCAGGGAAGCTATGGGACAGAAATTTAATTCCAGATTCTAGTGGTAAAAGTTAGAATACGGATTAAGCCATCCACTCTAAGCTTAAATGAAAAGGCAAACAGAAATTACAGATGACACAATTGCCCTTTTCTAGGACTCAGGCTGAGATTACCCAGGAAAGGAGACCTATGACACCAAAGTTGCAACTCAGGCCTCATGACCCAGGAACTTGAGAAATGGAAAAAGCACAGAGCAAAGAACAGGCAAATGCCTGAGTAGGTAAAAAATGAGGAAGCTGGGAGTTGAGCTAGGTTCATCCCATGAATAAGATCCTTAAACCCCGAAGTTCGTGGATCCTCAGGACATACAGTGCAACTTCTCCCTGCCCTGATGAACCCAGGCGAGGGTCAACACGACTCCTTGGGCACACAGAAGGCTAACACTTTGGACTTCACCAGGCTTTTTAATCTAAGGATTTCGAAACACTTTGCAAGCAATTAAGGTTACAACACCTCTTTGTACTGTTGTTACATGAACCAAGTGGAGGGAAATATGGGTCAGGATTGGCTGGGATGACATGTGATGCCACAAATCCAGAAATTTAATCTCTCCAAAGATTGAAACAAATCTGGGGCAATCACAGCCAGTTATCAATACATTATAGAAGATTGGAAGGAGAGTGTGCCACGCACTGGTTAAAAAGCTGATCGCTTTTATTTTCCTTTACATCCTCAATGTAAATCACTCAAGTGACATTTCAGTAACTGTTTATTCATATCATAGAATATCAAGAAGTTTCACTCTTTTTCTCCCCTGTCCCTTCTCTCTCTCCCTCTCCTCTCTCTTTCTCTCTCCCCTTTAATAGTCACAGCAGCCAAGTGAAACAGACAAGTCAAATATTTGTTCCATTTTACAGATGAGAAAACAGTCTCAACTGTCTTTCAGCAGCTGCTTAGGAGTAAGTAGCTAAGGGCTGGGACCTGATCTTGGGTCTTTGTACTCCTTGTCTAATGTTGTGACTATGTCTGCACATGGCCGTTTAACTTCTTCTGGTAAGAATGACAATTGGAGAAGATAGTTCAAGACAAATGCTGAGACCTCAGGCCCATCAGAGTCTTCAAAACAACTCAGTATATCAGTTATAAAGGTGGGAGCATTACTGAAGATGAGAGATCCATTATTCAAAAAACATATACTGGTCTCCTACCATGTGCCAGGCACTGTGGTAGACCGTTGGGAAACACGTGACTAAGACACAGTCCTTGCCCCCAAATAGAAAACTCCGTGAAGTCAGGGACTGTGACTGTCTTCACCTCCCTGGCTTCTAGTACTCAGCTCAATGTCTGTCACAGGAAGGTGTCCAATGGCAACATGGATGGATGAATGAGTGGGTGAGTGGATGAGTGGGTGGATGGGTGGGTGATGGGTGGCTGGGTGGGTCATTGGATGGATGAGTGGGTGAGTAGATGGGTGAGTGGGTAGGTGAGTGGATTGATGAGTGAGTAGGTAAGTGGATGGATGAGTGGGAGGTGGGTGGGTGGGAAGGTGAGTGGGTAGGGGGGTGGGTGGGTGAGTGGGTGGATGGGTGGATGATGGGTGGCTGGGTGGGTCATTGGATGGATGAGTGGGTGAGTGGGTGAGTAGAAGGGTGAGTGGGTAGGTGAGTGGATGGATGAGTGGGAGGTAGGTAGGTGGGTGAGTGGACTGGATGAGTGGGTGGGTAGGTGGGTGAGTAGATGGGTGAGTGGGTGGATGAGGGGATGGATGAGTGGGAAGAGGGTGGGTGGGAGAGTGGATCATTGGATGGGTCAGCGAATGGATGGGTGTGTAGATGAGTGAGTGGAGGGATGTCCTCCAGCGGCTCAGAGCCTATTGGGCCTCCGAGTCAGAGAGCCAAGAATACAGAAGCAGGAATCTTGTGATTGTGGTCTCTTCCTAGTTTTGAAGCCCTTTCACTATTTGACCTTCAACAAACAGATCTGCGACTCTCTTTCTCATTTGCTCATCTTTAAACAGGAGCAAGCTCTGGGAGCTGGTAATGGACAGGGAAGTCTGGTGTGCTGCAGTCCATGTGATCGCAAAGAGTCAAAGGGTCAGACATGACTGAGCTATTAACTGACTGAAATAGGAGTGAAGCTCTTTGATTTCTTCAGCCCCTCCAGCTGCTCTTCTTTAAAAACAGACTGATTCTGTGATTCTGTGAAAACAGGCCTACAATCTTCGTCAGAGGGACCACCAGGATAGCTTTACACTTCCTTTTAAAACTAGGCACAGGCAGTGTGAAATTAGGATGAAAATTTCATTCTGGATGAGAAAAGACATTGTAGCAATGAAGATTATGGAAATAGTTTTTCAACATAACTTTGGTGGGGGAGGGAGGGTAATTTGATTAATCATGGTCCTTCTCTCAAAAGAAAAAAAAATACCAGAAGAAACAAAAGGAATTTCGTCACCGGCCCCTGGGAACTGCCCACATCAGAGTTCAGTGGATTCTTTGAAGATCCTGGTAGCAGTCAATGACTTAGCAGTTAGCAGAGATAGGAAAAGGGAAAGTGTTAGTTGCTCAGTGGTGTCCAACTCTTTGTGATCCCCTGGACTGTAGCCCACCAGGCTTCTCTGTCCGTGGGATAGGCAAGGACGCTGGAGTGGGTAGCCATTCCCTTCTCGAGGGGATCTTTCCGACCCAGGAATTGAACCAGTGTCTGCTGCATTGCAGGCAGATTCTATACCATTTGAGCCACCAGGGAAGCCCAGGAAAAGACAAGTTCAGTTCAGTGACTAAGTCATGTCTGACTCTTTGCGACCCCATGGACTGCAGCACGCCAGGCTTCCCTGTCCATCACCAACTCCTGGAGCTTGCTCAAACTCATGTCCATCGAGTCAGTAATGCCATCAAACCGTCTTATCCTCTAATGTTCCCCTCTCCTCCTGCCTTTGATCTTTCCCAACATCAGGGTCTTTTCCAATGAGTCAGTTCTTCCCATCAAGTGGCCAAAGTATTGGAACTTCAGCTTCAGCATCAGTCCTTCCAATGAATATTCAGGACTGATTTCCTTTAGGATTGACTGGTCTGATCTCCTTGCAGTCAAAGGGACTCTCAAGAGTCTTCTCCAACATCACAGTTCAGAAGCATTAATTCTTCGGCTCTCAGCCTTCATTATGGTCCAACTCTCACATCCATACACGACTACTGGAAAAACGGTAGATTTGACTAGATGGACCATTGTAAGCAAAGCAATGTCTCTGCTTTTTAATATGCTGTCTAGGTTGGTCATAGCTTTTCTTCCAAGGAGCAAGTGTCTTTTAATTTCACGGCTGCAGTCAACATCTGCAGTGACTTTGGAGCCCAAGAAAATGCAGCCAAATTTCACAGCTCAGTCCTGCTAGAAGCTTTATAGTACACATCTCACTTTGCTTCAGGGACCCTGTAAAGTGAACCATCTGTTCCTATTTAGCAGATGTGGAACAGTGTGGCTGAACAGTGAGTCCAAATTCACAGAGTGAGTGGACTGGACCCTAAGCTGGGCCCGTGTGGCTCCAGATCTTTGCCTTTTCCAGTCCCGAGCTGTCCACTTTGTGTTTGATATGCTAGACCAGCAGCACAATTTCTTCTTTTTGGAGCAGCTCTTGTGCTGGGAGATGTTTTGCCAGGAGGTATATAGTATTCGGGGTTAATCCTGGTTTTGGTCTAGGATTTCTACTCACTGAGATTTATCAATAGAATGTTGATGGTATACTATGAGCCTTGCTAAGTGCTTCACATGAATTAACAAACAATTACCTCATAGTATCCCTACAAAGAAGTATTGGTATCATTCCCTTTTTATACAAAAAGAGACCGAGGTTCAGAGAGAATGAGGGATTTATCCAAAGTCACCCAGCACAGCATTCATCCAGAGTCCTTAAACATGAAGGTTTCCTGCCTCTTTGTTTTCAGAACCAGGAGACTTTGTAAATGATTTAGTCCTAAATGCAGTGTGATATCCCGGAACAGACAAAAGGACATTTGTGAGAAAATGAGTGAAATCCAAATAAAGTCTGGAGTTCAATCAGTAATAAAGTGCCACTGCTGGCTTCTTAGTTGAGACTAAAGTACCGTGGAGATGTAAAATAATATCATTAGGGGAAATCAAGGGAGGGATATTTGGCAACGATCGGTACTATCTTTGCAACTTTTCTGTAAATCTAAAGTTATTCCAATGTACAAAGTAAAGAAAGATTTAGTCCACACTTCTCTCATTTTGGTGGGACACCAAGGCTGAGACTGGGGAAGCCTCCGTCAAAAGGCCACTCTCGACCCAGCTGCCACCGTCAGGCCTGCCACCCACGGCTCAGCATCCTGGGTGCTGGTTGGTTGCTGTGTGTGACCTTCTAGAAGGTGTCTGGAGCCAAATGAGGTGAATGTCAGGCACTTCCATGGAAAGTGCCAGAAACATTTTGGAGCCAGGACGTGGCATTGTGAAGAAATAGGTTCTGAGGTCTGGCCTTTGGGGCGGTGACTGAAAGTGGCCCCAGCAGTTTCTCATGTGGCCATCACCCTCCGTCAGCACAGCCAGCTGAGCCAGGCCTGTGGCCGTGCCCCTCAGTGATGACCTCAAGGCCACACCGTGAGCTAGAAGGCGGCAGAAGCAGGCTGCGGTGAGCATTGCTGAGAGGAGGACTTGGCCTCAGCCAGAAGGGGAGGGCCTGTGGGGTCAGGATTCAGGTGCATGCCAAACAGCATCTCTGCTCCACGTCAAGAGGTTGTCTGGGCTCTGGGAGGTGAAGAGCCACCAAACCTGCTGCCTGTTGAGCCATAGCCCTCAGCAGCCAGGGGCTAGGTTCGCCCACCCTCCAGCCCCCACTTTATGGCTGGGGAAGCCGAGGCTGAGAGGGGAAAGAACAGCCAATCCACAGCCAACGCTCATCTTGTATCTGAGATTTCCTGTCTCAATAACTGCAGTTAGAGGTGGTTTCCAGGTTCCCGCTGATCAGTATCATTCTCACTTCTTCACTGGGGAAGTGAATTCGTGGATTACATTTCACAGGTGGCCCCAAATGCTCCTCACTATGTCTTCGACACACTGCTGGATACCCTGTGCAAATTATGAATGCAGAAAGAGAGGAATGCAAATAACCGTGGTGATAGGAACCCAGATGGGCTGAGTACTCTGTATTTCCCCAGCACTGCCTTAGCACTTTATAGGCACAGCCTCATTCCATTCTTTTTTTTTTTTCAATATTTATTTATTTATGACTCTCCAGTTGTGGTGAATGGGCTCTGGAGATTGGTGGACTTAGTTTTTCCTTGGCATGTGGGATCTTAGTTTCCTGACCAGGGTTCAAACCTAAGCCCCCTGCACTGGAAGGCAAATTCTTAACCACTGGACCACCAGGGAAGTCCCCTCATTTCATTCATATAACAACAACTCTGTGTATAAGGGATTCTTATTGGTCCCATTTTACAAGTGAGTATGTGAAAGCCCAGAGAGGGTAAGTAGCTTGTTCTAGTCACACGGCTAGAATATGAGATCTCACCCTAAAGAATATGTTCTTGATGTGTGGCTAATCCGCTCCCCCATTTTGGTAGATGTTCATCTTTTATATTTATTCCCACAAAAATACAGAGTTCTATCATGTCAGTAAACCCTGGACTCTCCTGGGGAAACCTGGAGAAAGCTTTTTAGATTTGATACTTCCCAGGGCTGGCAGGAGAAAGAGTGAGAGAAACCTGGTAGCAAAACCCAGCTCTGTAGCTAACTAGCTGTATGACCCAGACAGTTCCTGTGACTGCTCTCTGCCTCAGTTGCATTGATAATGCCATCTGCCCCCAAGGCTGGGGTGGTGAGGATTGCATGAGGTAAGCCTATTCAGAGCCTGGTTCAAGGTGCCCCCTGTGTGAAAAGAACCATGCTGGGAAGTCAGATAGACTTGGATTTGGATCCCAGCCTTGCTTTTTCCTTACAGACCTTCCCTGGTGGCTTAGTCGTAAAGAATCCACCTGCCAGTGCAGGAGACATGTGTTTGATCCCTGGGTTGGGAAGATCCCCTGAAGAAGGAAATGGCAACTCACTCCAGTATTCTTGTCTGGAGGATCCCATGGACAGAGGAGTCTGGTAGGCTACAGTCCATGGGGTCACAAAGACTCAGACATGACTTAGAGCCTAAACAGCAATAACAACTTGCTCTGTGACCTTTAGCAAGTTGCAAGGTCTCTCTGAGCCATCATTTCCTGATGTATATAATGGATACAAAAATAAGTGTTTTCCAGGGCTGCAGAAATGCCAGGGTGGCGGTGCTCAATGGAACTACAGGACTGCAGTGTTTTGAGGAGTTGCTGGGTTGCAGGCAGGATGGGTGATAAAACACGAAGAGCCTGGCCTGGGGTTTCAGTCAAGATTAGTGTTCCCTTTTGTCATGGGAGTGCCTGCATGAACTCCTCCTTCCTTTTTCATACACGTTCTTTTCCTTCTGGGTTGCAGGCGCACCAGGTCAAAGTGGAGGGGAGGGCCAGTCTTGGGGAGCAGGCCGATACCCAGACCATCAGCCTACCCACCTCTTGCTGCCTGGGGGCTGCTGACCTTGGTATTAGTCAGTGCAGGTGAGCAGAGAGCCATTTGACTTCTCTGACTTGGTTCAGCTGGCCAGCTCCTCCAGGGTCTCAGAAATTCGCCTTGGGGGCCAGGGAGGACTTGAAACTGCCATTTCACAGGTTCCTAAGAGACCTCACTGGGATCCCACAAGAGGAGAGCAAGGAGTAAACAAATTAACCCATGGCCAGTTTGTACAGAGGCAGGGGTAGCTTAGTCCCAACTAGCAGGGTGGCAAAGTGAGGAAACCAGGGTCCCAGTGGCCCAGGGTTTGCAGTGTGGCTCTAGAATTTACCCATGAAGGGAACTCACCCGACTCAGCCTCAGTTGCCTTATCTGTGAAATGGGGTTGGAAAGAATTCTCACCTCCTGAGACTGGGCATAGATAAGACCATGCCTGTAAAACGTTTCCCACATGCCTGACCTGCAGCAGAGTCTCAGCAAATGTAGGCCATCCATTGTTCTTGTTCAGTTGCTCAGTTGTGTCCAACTTTTTGCAGCCTCATGGACTGCAGCACACCAGACCTCTCTGCCCATCACCAACTCCCAGAGCTTCCTCAGACTTATGTCTGTTGCATTGGTGATGCCATCCAACCATCTTATCCTCTGTTGTCCCCTTCTCCTCCTGTCTTCAGTCTTTCTCAGCATCAGCGTCTTTTCCAATGAGTTGGCTGTTCGCATCTGGTGGCCAAAGTATTGGAGCTTCAGCTTCAGTATCAGTTCTTCCAATGAATATTCAGGATTGATTTCCTCTAGGATTGACTGGTTTGATCTCCTTGCAGTCCAAGGGACTCTCAAGAGTCTTCTCCAACACCACAGTTTGATAAATGGGATCAATGATGGCCAAGAGCAGTAAGTAAGTAAGTAAGTAAGTAAGTGAAGTCACTCAGTCGTGTCCGACTCTTTGCAACCCTGTGGACTGTAGCCTACCAGGCTTCTCCGTCCATGGGATTCTCCAGGCAAGAATACTGGAGTGGGTTACCATTTCCTTCTCCAGGGCATCTTCCCGACCCAGGGATCAAACCCGGGGCTCCTGTATTGGAGGCAGATGCTTTAACCTCTGAGCCACCAGGGAAGATAAGTCTATTCATTTAAAAATATGCTTAATGGTGCTTCTCATGTGTGGGGGCAGGGATCTTGTTAAGATGCAGATTCTGTTCATTGGGCTGAGTGGGGCCCGAGAGTCTGCATTTTCGACCAGTTTCTGGGTGAAGTTGATGTTGCTGGCCAATTAGAGAAACATGAGATTGGAACCCATTTCCAAACAGAGACCTGGTAAGTCTCAATTAAATCAGCCTGTTCCTGAAAATGAGTATATGAGTGTGCTAAGTCACTTCAGTCATGTCCGACTCTTTGTGACCCCATGAATGGTAGCCCACCAGGCTCCTCTGTCAGTGGGATTCTCTAAGCAAGAATACTGGAGTGGGTTGCTGTGCCCTCCTCCAGGGCATCTTCCCGACCCGTGAATAGAACTTTGTCTCTATGTCTCCTGCATTTTCAGGTGGGCTCTTTACCACTACTGCTACCTGGGAAACCCAACCCAGGAGAGGGGAGTGGAGAGGAACAAATATCATTCAGTAGCTGCTTGGCATCGGATGTGTGGAATGAATTATCTCTTGCAACCCTCACAGCGTATCTGAGGGATATTATCATCTCCTTTTTTTCTGGATGGGGAACAGAGACTCAGATGTCACGTGCTCAGAGCCCAGTAAAGGACAGGACTGAGATATGGACTTGTGTGCTTACCTTCAATCCCATCTCCTTTCTCGACCTCAGAGGCCGCAGCTGGAGCCTAAGAACATCGCTGCAACAGGCCCTCGGTTTCCTGGCTGGCAGAATGAGTGGCCTGAGTGTAAATGTCCTCTGAGTTCCCTCCCCAGCCTCCTGCTGGAAGCGTTTCCCGGTCCGTGTGCTCTCCACTCTTAACTCAGCACTCACTTGGCTGTACCCCCACGCAGCTTCCTAATTTGGTGCTGACGCTCTGCTTACTGACGTATCCATGTCACCCTGTCAAGTTGGGAGCACCACGGAGCTGCTGGGGCCACTCATCTTCCTAACAGCCAGCCAAGCAGTGCAGCGGTGACCAGAATAACTCTGCACCTGGGCCAAAGAACATTCTTCCACACCCCCAGAGATGAGCCTTTCAGCGTCCCTCAGGTAGAGAAGGCCACTTGCATCAACTGGAAGCCCTGCAGAGTCCAATTTCATCTTGGAGCCCAGTCTTGGCGTCTTAACCCTGCAGGGCCTTGGTGCTAAAGGGATTTGTTTGAACCTGTAGCTGGGGAGGGCTTCCCTGGTGGATCAGTGGTAAAGAAACTGCCTGCCAATGCAGGAGACCCAGGTTCGATCCGTGGATCAGGAAGATTCCCTTGAAAAGGAAAAGGCAAACCCACGCCAGTATTCTTGCCCGGAGAACCCCATGGAAAGAAGAAGCTGGTGGGCTGCAGTCCACGGGGTCACAAAGAGTCAGACAAGACTGAGTGAGTAAACAACAACAAAAGTGGAGAGACGGGCAGAGAAACCTACATGCCTCAGGAAGGCTCACACATACCTCCTGGGCTCATAGAGCAGAGGGTCTGAGAACTCGGCAGGCGTTCAGAAGGACGTGTTGGCCAGAGCTAAAATCTCCAGGTTCAAAATCCTGGCTCTTCCACTTTCTAGTATATGATGTTGGGTGATTTCTTTAATCTCCCGAGCCTCCGTTTCCTGTTCCGTAAAATGGGTCTAGTGGCAGTAGCTGTCTGGTAAGGATGTGGTGAGAACTGCTTGAATTAATACACAAATAGCCCTTAGAACTGGCACATGGCAGTTCTAAGCATGCATCTCCCTAAAATGTGAAATCTGCCAGAACAGGGACTTACTTGTTTTTATTGTTGGATACCCGGTACCTGGAAGAATGCCTAGAATGGTGAATGCTCATGAATAGCTGTACAATGTTTGAATCAGAGAGTGTCCAGAGTGGTGGTTTTCCAACTGTGTTCCAAGGGACCCTGGGGTGCCCGGGGCCACTGCATGGTGAGGTGGAGGGAGTGTGAGGGAGAAACAGCTGATGGAGGAGAAGTCAGCCTCATTCTGTTCCATTTTCCTTCCCAGAGCCTCTCTGATTTATGTGCTGGATATATGATTTTCTACAGAAGATTATATTTGGAAGAAGATTTTTGCAGCTGAAAAATTATTTGAAGTTATCAATATTCAAAAATTTGTCCCTCAACTGTTCAGTTGTCCTGGGTGAGGGTTAAGAGTGCTGATTTCCTGACTCTACCAACGATTGGCTGAGCTGCATTTTCTTGGGCAAGGTCATACATTTTACCATTTATTTAATAAAGCGACTGTATCGTTCATTTATTTGTGTATTTTTGGGTGCTCTGGCTTCTCATTGTGGGGGCTTCTCTTGTTGCACAGCATGGACTCTAGGCACACAGGCTCAGTAATTGTGGCACATGGGCTCGGTTGCCCCACGGCATGTGGAATCTTCCCAAAACAGGATTGAAGCCGTGTCCCCTGCATTGGCAGGAAGATTCTTCACCCTGGACCACTAAGGAAGTCCCAGGGCATGCATTTAAGTCGGTTTCTTGGTGGATTCCTATTCATGCTAATGTCCAAAGAAGATGCTTGTGTTCGTTTTACAGCTGGGGAAGTTGAGAACTTGTCACATGAAGTGCCTGGGTCAGGGTCTCCTAGGCTGGTGTAAAGGGGGTCTTAACTTCAAGACCAGTGCTCTTTTCGTGCTGCAACTTCTGTGAGTCTTAAAAGGCAAGGCTCTTGGAGAAACTCTGTCCCAGATTATGAGAGGGGGCGCTGGAGGGAGACAGGGCCACTCCATACTATCTTGGTTTTATGGGAAGTTTCTGCCTCTAGCAACTTTGCTTTGCCTGCACGCACTCCAGGGTAGGCACACAGTGGATGTTGGAATGGAAGAAAAAGTGAATGAAAAATGAGATTCTTATGGAGAGATAGAAACAAAACATATACAGTGTCATTGCAGGTGGTCTAAGCTCTGGGAAGAAAATCAAACTAGTAAGAAATACAGAGTGATAGGTTGTGGGACTCTTGAGACAGAATGGGGACAAAAGGTCTCTCCTGAGGAGGTGACTGAGTAGAGACCCAAGGGATATGGGAGATAGAGTTGCCTAGTAGAAGAACCTTTCAGATAAAGATGATAGCAAATGCAAAGGCCTTGCGACAGAGAAGTGTGTTTGAGGGCCTTTAAGGATTGTTTCAGGCTTAAATGAAACAATGGGTGTAAATTTCTTAGGCTAGGGAGTGCTACACACTGACTGTTACTATTACTGCTGTCATTTTACCTTCATGATGAGGACAAGTTTCAACAGATTTACGTTTTATTTTATTCTACTTTTTGTTATTTAAAAGTCATATTTGAGACTTCCCTGGTAGTCTGGTGACTAAGACTCTGTGCTCCCAATAGAGGGGGACTGTGTTCAATCCCTGGTCAGGGAACTGGATCCTATGTGCTGCAACGAAGAGTTTGCATGCCACTACTAAAAGATTCCCCCATGCTGCAAATAAAACTTGGTGCAGTCAAATAAATAAAATTAAAAAATAAAAAAGTCATATTCATTGAGGTATAATTTCCCTACAGTAAAATTCACCCTTGTCTAGTATACACAGGAATGAGATGTGACAAATGCTTCCCCTGTATGAGCCCCACCACAATCAGGATTTCGAACATTTCTGTCACCGTAAAAGTTCCCTTGTACCTTTTGTAGCAAATTTCCTTGTTTTTCCATTGTTATTGTTCAGTCGCTCAGTCATATTCGACTCTTTGCCACCCCATGGACTGCAGCACACCAGGCTTCCCTGTCCATCACCAACTCCCGGAGATTGCTCAAACTCATGTGCATTGAGCCGGTGATCTTATCCTCTGTGATCCCCTTCTCCTCCTGCCTTCAATCGTCCCCCAGCATCAGGGTCTTTTCTAATGAGTCAGTTCTTCACATCAGGTGGGCAAAGGATTGCAGCTTCAGCATCAGTCCTTCCAATGAATATTCAGGAATGATTTCCTTTAGGATTGACTGGTTTGATCTCCTTGCAGTCAAAGGGACTCTCAAGAATCTTTTGACACTGAAAACCCAGTTCAAAAGCACCAATTCTTCAGCGCTCAGCCTTCTTTATGGTCCAACTCTCCCATTCATACATGACTACTGAAAAAACCATAACTTTGACTAGATGGACCTTTGTCAGCAAAGTAATGTCTCTGTTTTTTTAATATGCTGTCTAGGTTGGTCATAGCTTTTCTTCCAAGGAGGAAGCATCTTTTAATTTCATGGCTGCAGTCACCATCTGCAGTGATTTTGGAGTCCAAGAAAATAAAGTCTGTTTTCATTGTTTCCCTATCTTGTGCTTCATCCAGCCCAGCATTTCACATAATGTCCTCTGTATATAAGTTAAACAAGCTTTGTTTCTCAATGAATGAAATGAAAGTCACTCAGTCGTGTCCGACTCTTTGTGACCCCTTGGACTATACGGTCCATGGAATTCTCCAGGCCAGAATACTGGAGTGGGTAGCCTTTCCCTTCTCCAGGGGATCTTCCCAACCCAGGGATCGAACCCAGGTTTCCCACACTGCAGGCAGATTCTTTACCACCTGAGACACCAGGGAAGCTCAATAGCCCCTAGCAATCATTAATCTATTTCTGTCTCTAGAGATTCGGAACCATGTAGATGTAAACTTCTGTGTCTGCCTTCTTTCACTTAGCAGAATGCTTCTGAGATTTCTTTATGCTGTTGTATGTCTCCTCGTTTGTTCTTTTTTATTGCTGAGTAGTATTCCATTGTGTGGATGGAAGCCTTTTGTTTATGTCTGCAAGTCGAAGGACACTCGGGTTGTTTCCAATTTGGGTTATTATGAGTAAAGCTGCCATCAATATTCATGTACGTGTCTTTGTGAAGTGAAACTGTTGGCTCATTTGCTTCACTTGATAAGGAATCACTGAATTGCTTTCCAGAGTGGCTATACTTTAATATTTTGCATCCCCATTAGCAAAGTATGAGCATTCCAGTTGCTCTGCATCTTCACCAAGACTTTGTATTGTCATCTAACTAGTTCATTAGTCAGTTAATTAATGTTTTAGTCATCCTAGTAGACATGTAGGGGTAGCTCACCGTGGTTTTAAATTCCACTTCCCTAATGTCTAATGAGGTCTGGCAACTTTTCCAGTGCTTATTTGCCATCTCTTCTTTGGTGAACTATCTGCTCAACTATTTTGCCTATTTTTCAGTTGGGATGTTTGTTTCCTTACTGACTTGTAGGAATTCTTTTCATATTCCAGATGCAAGTTCCTTATCCAATACGTGTTGTGCAAATACATAGTTCCTCTTTGAATATAACTTGTCTTTTCATGTTCTTAAAGAATGTTTTTTGAGGAGGTGAAGTTTTACATTTTTTAAAGCCCAATTTACCCCCTTTTTTCTTTTATGGTTCATGTACTTTCTAAGAAAAGTTTGCCTAGCTCAGTGTTATAGAGATTTTATCCTACTTTTACTTTCTTGTAAAAGTTTTATAGTTTTAGGTTTTCTGTTTGGGTCAATGATCCATCTTGAGATTGGGCAAACTTTCATACATGATGTGAACTAAAGGTTAAGGCTTTTTTTTTTCTTTTTAAATTTTGATCGGCCAATTTTTCCAGCACCATTGACTGAAGGATCTGCTTTAGTGAATGATGGAAAACTTTGCCCACCGTTCCATGTAGCATACTTTTTAGTCCAGTGTGAGTGATGGCTGAGAAGGGCTGAGGGTATAGATTGGGGGGAGCCTTGTGTAAGAAGTGGGGCTCCAAGTCACGTACCAAGTAGCCCACATGGTAACGAAAAGCAAGTACCTTCAAGATGAAATTGCCAACTCCAAAGCAGGGTGCAGGCCAGCTGGGGAGGTGCCTGATCCGTGTTTCTCTTGGTGTTTCTCAGAGATTTGTACTCGTCTTGCGTAAACTAAAGATTAGGAAAGCGTTAGGTAACAAGAGGGTGACTGGAGAGTATTACACAGCAGCCTGGCACGGGGCCACGGAATGCAGCCTGCAGGGACGGCCATGCCCAGCAAGTCAGATAGAGCTGCAACCGAGACGGGGCGGCTTTCCCTCTTCTTCCTGCAGCCGCAAGGCAGCCTCTGCTGGATCTGGCTATTCTCTGGAGCTTCACTATCTCACAGCTTCTGGAGGTGACAGTGGGACAGGAAGGCCTTGGGAGCCATGAAGTTCATTCCACTTTAAGGAGATGAGGAAAACATTTAGAAATGTAAGAGAAATGAACAAATTGACCAATATAGTTGGAGTCATTAGCATCCCTCTCTGATTGATAGATCAAGCAGGCAGAAAATCATTAGGACAGAGATGATCTAAACAGAACGGCCCATCAACCTGATATGATTATTACTGCAGTAATACTAGCCTTATATAATGAATTAAGAAGTGCTCCTCTGCTTTTATTTTTTGGAAAAAATTGTGGAGAATCTGTATCCTTTCTTCCTTTAGTGTTTGGTGTAATTTACTACCGAAAGGATCTAGTGATCCTGGTGATGTCTTTTTGGGAAGCTTTTGACTATTGACTCAATTTTCAAAATGAATATAGACATATTAAAATTATCTATTAAAAATGAAAGAAGGAGGTATGGTGCAGTGGCTTTGCCCAGAGGAAAGTTAGCAACAAACAAAAATTCATTCCAGTTGTCCTGCTTGCATCCTGCCCCTCACTCTCAGTCCCTACAATGCTGCCCTTCATCAGACCACTCAGATATCTGATGCTCAAATGTTTGGGAAGCATCTGCTTCGAGCTCCCAAAGTCTCCCATTTGTAGGGGCTACATATGATCCCTGCCCTCTAGGTTTTTATACTCAAACCATGGAGGATGTGAATTCATCTGGTTAAAGGTGAAAAGAAGACTGACCTTCACTGAGGGTCTCCTCTGTACCAGACACTGTGTCAGGGGGTCATTGGGTTATTGGGTTTATCTCTGCAGTAACTCTGTGAGGCTGAGATGGTCATCCTCATTTTCTGTTGTGACAATTGGGGTTCAGAGAAGTTAAGTCATTTACCCAGGATTGCACAGCTAGTTGTGTCAGAGCCAGGGTGTGAACCCAAGACAGTCAGTCCCCAGAGCCTGTGGACTTTCACTTATCATGTTGCCACACTATGTGCCAAGAACTCAGCTGGGGCCTGTGGGGGTCACAGAGTGGAACGAGCCTTGGGGTCACCTACAGGCCCTTGATATCTGGTGAAGAGAGAGCAGATTTAACTATGATGTTGAGATAATGTAGACAGCACCGTGGGGCTCCAGGGGGTGTGGGTAGCATTTGTGGAGGAGGTGGCATGTCAAAGGGGTTCCGAAGGACAGAAGCCCGTGCTCTGCAGATATGGGGCTGGGGAAGCAGACACTAGAGGGAGAGAACGTGGAGAGAACCATAACGGCACATCATTCTACGGCAAGACCCATCATGCTTTGTGAATGTGAACTCCTTAAATCCTTACAGCAGTCCTAGGAAGCAGATATTTTTATTATCTTTGTTTCACAGAAGGCCAGAAAGGTTAAATAGCTTGCCTGTGGTCACACAACTGGCAGATGATAGAGCAGGTAGAAACCCAGCCTCTGGAGGGGAAAGTGAAGTCAGCCAGGAGTGTCATATTTGTGGGGGCAGCAGGGCGGAGGGTCAGATTGAAAAGGGAGGCTGGGGCTGGCTCCCAGAGTTCACATGCCAGGCATGGGAATCTGGCCTTTGTCCTGCTGCCTTGGTGAGCTCAGGGAGGCCTTGAAGTAGGGGAGTGAAGTCAGCAAGCTGTGTTTAGGCAGATGACTCTGGTGGAAGGCTGTGGAATGCGTGAGAGGAGGAAAGGTTGTAGGTGGGTGGTGGCTTGGGAGGGTGCCATCCTTACTTTGGAGGGCACCAAGCCTGCAGCAGGGCTAGCCGTGGCAGAGGGGACTTGCCCAGCTGCAGGCGATCATCGGAAATGACTGAGCTGTGACATGTGCTCACACCACGAAGAACAGCAGTGTGGCATTAAAGGTCGTGCTGTGTGTGCGTACCAAATTGCTTCGTGTCTGACTCTTTGCGACCCTATGGGTTGTAGTTCACCAAGCTCTTCTGTCCATGGGATTTTCCAGGTAAGAATACTGGAGTGGGTTGCCGTTTCCTTCTCCAGGGGATCTTACTGACCCAGGGATCGAACCTGCATCTCTAACGTCTCCTGCTTTGGCAGGCAGATGCTTTACCGCTACCACCACCTGGGAAGCCGTGCTGTGTGGTGTCCATGCCAGTGCCATCCCTGGCCTGGAGATCAGACCCCTGTGGGCCAGACAGGCTGACGACAGCTTCAAGGCAGAGGACAGTCTCCTTGGAGGATGGACAAATGGGAGGAGGAAGCTGTGTACAAGGGTTTCCACTGTCTCTTTTTTTTGTTGTCTTTTTTTTTTTTTTTCTTCTGCCCCCAAAGCCCTGCTGGTGCGTGGGATCTTAGTTCCCCAACCAGGGGTCCGAACCTGCACCCGCTGCAGTAAAGTGTGCAGTCTTAACCACTGGGCCGTCCTGTTTTCCACTGTCTTGCTGACTTTACCGGCCCACTGGGGATGCTGCCGCCTGTCTGCCTCGGAGGGTTCACAAGCATGCGTTGAAGGCCAAATGAAACAATGCTTGTAAAGTGCTTGAGGAGTGATTTTCTTGTGCCTACGTACTGAAGGGGCTTGGTACAGCTCCCCTGGGGAGCTGGGGAGCATCTGGCAGCTGAGGGAGGTTCCTCACTAGCAGACACACTGCCTTCTGGTGACCTGGAAGGGACTGCTTTGCCCTCCACTGAAGGCAGGCTCACTCCCTTTCTACAGGAGCAGTGACTGGAGAAGGGCTTTCCACTGGAGGAGGGAAAACCTAGATGCTCCAGGCCAAAGAAAAGAACTCTCAGTCTTACTTAATTCACCAAACCTTGAGAGCAGGATGCCAGGCTGGGGGTGTGGCTGTGACTCGTGCCCAGTCCTTGCCTTCCAGAGGCTCTTGGTTTATCAGCAGATACAACCCAGCTGGGATAGTGCTTTCCTGTCCCCCTTTAGGAAGATTGCACATCACTGCCCATGTTTAACATCCATGGGGCAGTTTCACTCTTTCTGAACAATTATCATTGAAAAGGCTGAATGTGTATTACTTCTCGGTAGAAGTAAATACCTTATTAAAAGTCAGTACCTTATTTAACATGATTTTCTTTTCTCTTTCTCATGATGACCAGCAATGTTCCCAAAATGGAATGTGCTGTCCAGTTGGGTTCCAGAATGAAACTGACCAGAGGAGCAAGCAATCCTTGCTGGACACATAGGGTGAGTGAAAAGTAGGTCTGGGTTCTTGCAAAGCACCGAGAATCAGGGGAAGCTTGTTGCAGCAGCATAACCTAGCTCAAGCTGACTAATACATCAGCAAACAGTCTACCGCAGTGGAGTGGGAAGTTCTGGAAATTATTGTGTTCCATGGGAACACATAGGAGGCAAGGAGGGAACAAAGATTAACCCTGTAGAGAGAAGTCGCTGATGATTTCTACTTTTGACTTGGTACTTATTTATGCCTTCTAATAAATTTGCAAGGTGGGAAAAGTTATCCTCATTTTTTAGGTAAGGGACTTGCAGCTCAGAGATGTTAAATTTCTCAGTGTCATTCAGCTTGCCATGCATGGAGATGTCATTAAATTTAGTTCTCCCTGCTATCTACACCCTATTTTTTTTTTTTTTCTTTTTTGTATTAACAGTAGCTAACATATAGTACCTCTCATGGGCAAGTGTCTAATGGTGTCCTAAGAACTATGCTTGAATGAATATCAGTTAATCTTTATTAATCTTTATACCTACCCTATGAGTAGGTATATTATAAACCATTTTATAGAAAAGGAAATGAGAATCAAGTGACTTGCCTCATGTCACACAGCTGACATTTGACGGCCAGAAGTCTGGGCCCTGAATCCAGGTTCTTAACCGCTGTCCTGTGCTCAGCCTGTGCCCATGGGTTAGAAGGATGAGCCTTCAAATAACTCCTCACCCTATGTTCCTTGCCTAGGTGATCTCACCAACACCCATGGCTTCAACCTTTGTATGCCAACTGTGTACTCAACAGTTCTCCTTAAGTCTCCTTTCTCATTAAACCTCCCTTCCTGGATGTCTGGTGGTATGACAAACAACTAGGTGCAACCCTCCCAGGTCATCTTCAGACTCCAGTCTGCAAACTCCAAACCGCAAACCTCCTGCTGAAAATCCTGCCGTGTCTTCTGAATGTCTTCCCTTAGCATTGGTGCCATGGCCATTCCTCTTTCTTCCTGCAGTCTTTCTTCATCATCTTCCCTTTGCTGATCTCCTTTTCTAGAATATTCTTTTCTGACTAACCCTCACTGTCCTTTAAGACTGAGGTCAGTAGTAGCTTTACTTATGACAGCTGCAAACTGGAAGCAACCCCAGTGTCCATCAGCTAATGAATGCATAAAACACCTGTGGTCCATCCATAAGGCAGAACACTGCTTAGCAACAAAAAGGACTGTACTGATACCCAAAGATGTGGATGATTCTCAGAGGCAGAAGGCTAAATGAAAAGGGCCAGAAACAAAAGACTGTGTGATTCCAGGAAGTACTAGGAAAGGCAAAACTATAATAGCAAAGCTGATCAGTGGTTTCCAGGGATTGGGGGTGGGGGAGACGGGGAATGAGTACAAAGATACCCAAAGGAAATTTTTTTTTTTTAAAAGAAGGAAGTAAAACTCTCTTTATTCACAGGTAGTGAAAGTGAAAGTCAATTAGTTGTGTCTGACTCTTTGCAGCCCCATGGACTATAAATTCCATGGAATTCTCCAGGTCAGAGTACCGGAGTGGGTAGCCTTTCCCTTCTCCAGGGGATCCTCCCAACCCAGGGATCGAACCCAGGTCTCTCCCATTGCAGGTAGATTCTTTACCAGCTGAGCCACAAGGGAAGCCCTATTCACAGGTAATCTGCAAAAGGGCTTCTAGAACTAACAAAGGAAATTTTTAAGGTGATAAAATGACTCTAGATCATACTTGTGACGGTGGTTACACAAGCATATACNCATTGCAGGTAGATTCTTTACCAGCTGAGCCACAAGGGAAGCCCTATTCACAGGTAATCTGCAAAAGGGCTTCTAGAACTAACAAAGGAAATTTTTAAGGTGATAAAATGACTCTAGATCATACTTGTGACGGTGGTTTCACAAGCATATACATATGCCAGACTCATCGACTCACTCAGTGTTTAGGAACACTTAAAACAGAAGCATTTTACTTTTGTGAATGACACCCGTTGATTTATTTTGCCACACCCCACAGTGCATGGAATCCCTGACTTGGGGTCCAATCCGTGCCCCCTGAATTGGCAGGATGGAGTCTTAAACTCTGGACCGCCAAGGAAGTACCTAAAGTTGATTTTTGAAAAGCGGTCTTCCTGGGTGCCGGCCTGGGGAAGGCTTGCAGGTTTCTCTTGCTACACTGCAGCACTCCTCAGGCTGCGTCTTCTCAGTCTGTTTTCCCATTTGTGTCTCTCGCTAAGACTTGGATCTCCATGAGACTTACCTTGCAGGATCACCCCCACTTAGCACAGTGGCTGATATTCAGTGGATACTCCAGGAGTATTTGTCTAATGAAAAGTTGCTAATGACTTGCTGAAGTAATGGGGGTACCTGAGGAAACTTTTCCTTGCCTTCAGGGCCAAATTCAAGCCCGCGATCAATTGGGCTGATAAAATCTGTAATCTGTATGCTGTAGGCTGTATCAAACCTCAGTCAACCATCTCTCTGGTCCAAAGAGAGGTCAGGGCAGAGGGTCCAGATGGTGCCTGACCACCTGTCACTGTGCCTGAAGCAAACCCTGAGCAGAAGGTCTCTTGGTCACCAGCATACCCTCATCCCCTCCCTGGCCCAAATATCTATCATGCATCCTAGAATGTAACCTGCAGTCCCAGGAGAGAAGAGTCTGCGTCTGTCTTTCTCATGGATATTTCTCGATGCTTGGCGTGGAATAAAATAACAATGGCTTTATACATGATAAAATTGTCAAGTTTGGAATAAGTAAATTGTTAGTTTGCAGCTAAACATATTAAACTCATTTTAATTTTTGAAATGAAGGAATGGTGGGTCCAGGCAGTGGTTGTTTTCCCATCCTACACCCTCCCCCACCACCCTACCAATTGTCTTTGACCTTAAGTGAGTGGTGGTCTGGCACTTTGGGGTTAGAAACACAAGAGAGGTGACATCTCTGAGGTGTTAAAGTTTTGACGACCAGGTACATTTTGGAAGGGAGTGGAGAGTGGGACTGGGTTACTGACATTTTGGACAATGCTCTGTAGAGGAAAAATTTTTAATAAGCTTCAGTTTTTGTAGGATAGTTTTAGAGTTACAGATCAATTGCAAGGATAGTTCAGAGAGTTCTCATAATCTCTACACACAGTTTTCTCTATTATTAATATCTTATATTAGAAGGGGACTTTTTTCTTTTTTGTACAATTAGTGAACCAATATTAATAATTAAAAATCCGGTTTATTTAGCTTTCTTTAGTTTTTATTGAATGTCTTTTTCCTGTTTCAGGATCCCATGTATGATAGCACATTACACTTAGTTTTGTGCTTATGGCAGAAAGTGAAGAGGAGCTAAAAAGCCTCTTGATGAAAGTGAAAGAGGAGAGTGAAAAATTTGGCTTAAAGCTCAACATTCAGAAAACGAAGATCATGGCATCCAGTCCTATCGCTTCATGGGAAATAGATGGGGGAAACAGTGGAAACAGTCTCAGACTTTATTTTTTGGAGCTCCAAAACCACTGCAGATGCTGACTGCAGCCATGAAATTAAAAGACGCTTACTCCTTGGAAGAAAAGTTATGACCAACCTAGATAGTATATTCAAAAGCAGAGACATTACTTTGCCGACTAAGGTCCGCCTAGTCAAGGCTATGGTTTTTCCAGTGGTCATGTATGGATGTGAGAGTTGGACTGTGAAGAAGGCTGAGCGCCGAAGAATTGATGCCTTTGAACTGTGGTGCTGGAGAAGACTCTTGAGAGTCCCTTGGACTGCAAGGAGATCCAACCAGTCCATTCTGAAGGAGATCAACCCTGAGATTTCTTTGGAAGGAATGATGCTAAAGCTGAAACTCCAGTACTTTGGCCACCTCATGAGAAGAGTTGACTCAATGGAAAAGACTCTGATGCTGGGAGGGATTGAGGGCAGGAGGAGAAGGGGACGACCGAGGATGAGATGGCTGGATGGCATCACGGACTCGATGGATGTGAGTCTGAGTGAATTCCGGGAGTTGGTGATGAACAGGGAGGCCTGGCGTGCTGTGATTCATGGGATCTCAAAGAGTCGGACACAACTGAGCGACTGAAATGAACTGAACTGAACTGAAGGCTCCTCTTGACTATGAAAGTTTCTAGAATTTTCTTTGCTTTTGATGACCTTTTGAGTTTGACCTTTTAATGAGGTTTGAGGAGTAACAGTCTGATATTTTCTAGACTGTTCCTCAATTGGGATTTGCCTGATGCTTTTCTCATGCTCACTTCTGGAGTTATGGGTTTTGGGGAGGAAGACCATGGAGTAAGAGGTTGTACTTACTTTTAAGATCTAAATTCAGTTAATTTAGATGAAAATGTGTTGTGGTTGACACTGTATGCTTGTGAAATTATCATGCTGATAAGAGATAAGGGTGAAAACAAAACAAAAACATTACACAAACAAAAAAATTACACAAACTTTTTTTGTACCTAAGCACCCTCCCCTCCACTTCCCGCCCACCCAAAGCAAAAATTACTGCAATTTCTGAATCTTGATAACTTTTTCTAAATGGACTCAGAATGAACCAGGAAGCCATTGCCTTTCGCACTCAAGATCAGCCTCTTTCTGCTTCAGGGTTTTCTTCCTGAACAAATCTTCTTTGGATCAGAGGGTAGAAAAATGACTCTGTTCTGAAAGGTCTGCCTGACCAGGGAGCCCCCGACTCTCTCCCTTCCTTCCTTGGGCATTTTTAAGTTACTATTATTAAGTTCCAGGCGCTCTTCTTGGGCTGAAAAGACAACCAAGCCCTAAAGCAGAACTGACGCCTGCAGAGAGCTGAATTTGGAAGGACAGACACACAGTGAATGAAGGCTGAGAGGTGAGGATGTATTGACACCTGAGACTGAGTGACTCAATGGAGGGAGGGTGTCATGCTTTCAGGTTTGTATGAAGCTTGCCAGTCAAATATAACCCGGCAGTGTAGGAGGCAAATAGAATGAGCATGTTAACAAGCTGGATAGGCTCTGCTTGTCAGGGCCCAGTGAAAGTAGGATTTAACAAGGATAGTCTCTCCCCATATACCATCAGCCTTCAGGTGAATGGGAGATGCCTTTCCTTTCCATGTTCTGCCTGTGTGATGGCAAATGGTTTGCTTTGTACCCCGGCCAGGGGGAAGTAACCTAGCTTGTCTAGAGGCATTGCTATGTGGTACCAACCCCTAGTCCCTAAGTCTTGGGCTTTTTTTCCCCATAGAACTAATGTCAAACCGACCCCCAGGAGTGAACAGCATGGTGCTTTGCAAAACACTCTGAATCTTAAGCTAGAAAGTTTGGGTTCAATTCTAAATGAGTGAAAATTGCCTCTACTGGGGGGCTGTATGAAAAGCCAGCTCCTATACTAAATGCCCTGTGTGTGTTGTGTCATCCAATCCTTCTAACAGTAAGAGATAATGCTACGAATGGGAGTTACAAATTATCGAGCATTTATTATGTGCCAGAACTGTTTAAAGAGCTTGCTGAGGGTGCCCTCATTTAATTTTATAACAGCTCTCTAAGTGCATGCATCTCAAGCATGGAGCTCGATCGGTTTTTACCTCTGCCATCACCAGCACCCACATTAAGATACAGGACGTTTCCCAGCAGGCTCCCTCGTGTCCTCTCCGAGTTTTTACCATCTCCCACCCCCAAGTGATCTCTCTTTTGACATGCATCACTGAAGATGAGTTTGGTCCATTAAAAAAAATTGTTTTTAATTAAGGTGAAATTCACATAGCAAAAATCACCACTTAAAATGTGCAATCCAGCAGTGTTTAGTTCATTCACAGGGTTGTGAAACCACTAGCTCTATGTAGTTCCAAAACATTTTCAGCACTCTGCAAGGAAATCCTATGCTCATTAAGCAGTTGGCTTATTTTTGATTATCAAATGTAATGAATCACGCAGCGTGGCCCTTCGGGTTTGGCTTCTTTCTCCCCACATATGCTTGAGAGTTACTGTGTTATGTGTGCTGTGGGTACCAATCTCATCCCCACTTTATAGAGGAGACTCAGGCACAGAGAGGTTAAGTAATCTGCCTACAGTCACACAGCTGGTACACGGTGGAGCTGAGCCCCTGGCAGGGTGGCCCCCAAACTCTGTTCCTGGAGCCTGCGCCCTCTTGCAGGGGAGGAGACCAGCTCCAGGGAGTGAGGTAATAAGCTGAGCGCAGCCAGCCAGGGTTTCAGCGAGATTCCTCTGACTGCACAGACCGACGTGTTGATAACCAGATGATTTCCCCCTCAACTAGCTGTGTGATGTGGGGCGCTTCTCTGGGCCCCCGTTTCCCAGTCTTGGTAAAGCCTTCTGAACCTTCCTTGTTGGGCTGTCAGGGGCTTGGTTGAGAGCCCTTGTCAACCTCGGGGTGCCATACAAACCCAGTCATTAGGATTTGGTTGACTCTGTGCTGTTGTGGTTCTTTGGAACTTGGCAGGGGCTGGGGGGCCCTTGAGGAGAGCCAGTGCTGCTTGATGGGGAAGGGTGTGGGCGACGGGGCAGGGGCCAGTGGGAGCCCAGCACTTCCTGTTCTCTCCAAGAGAGCTTGTAGAGTTTTAGTATTTCCTGTGCGTGGCTCCATCCAGAATTATTATGCCAAACCCCGAAAATCCAGGGTCTCCTCACAAAAGAAAGTCCACCTTCAGAAATATCCTGACAGGCCCTGCTGGACTCCATATGATGGCACTGTTATCTTTATGCAGGTAATCGTCTGTTGGTCCAGAAGTCAGTTTAGGAGCAAAAAAGTTAAGTCAAGTGACCAGGCACAGGGCAGTGCTCTCCAAGGGGTGGGTGCTTTGTTGAAATGAGTCCCACCATTTACTCCGCGCCAGAAAGTGTGCATGTGATACAAAGTGGAATTTTTTATTTTTAATTTTATTTTTTAACACGAAAACCATCTTGTATTAGGGTGTAGCTGACTAACATTGTTGTGATAGTTCCAGATGAATAGTAAAGGGACTCAGCCAAACATATACATGTATCCATTCTCTCCCAAACCCGGCTCCCATCCAGGCTGGCACATAACATCGAGCAGAGTTCCCTGCGCTTTCCAATAGATTTTAAATCTAGCAGTGTGTACACGACTTTCCCAAAGGCCTGAACTGTCCCCTCTTCCTGGCAACTGTGAGTTAGCTTTCTATGTCTGTGAGTCTCTTTCTGTCTTATAAGCTCATTTATATCATTTTATTTTAGATTACACATATAAGCGAGGCCATATATTTCTCCTTTGTCTGACTTATGCAAAGGTGACTTAATACTTTCAGTCCTATCAATGAATAAAGTAATGTCATATCATGAATTGTCATAGTCCCGAATAACAGTTCTCATCTCATCACCCTGCAGATCCTGTGAAGTTTCCAGTATTCCTCTCCATCCAGCGCCGTTCTGTGTGCACACTGGGAAAAATGAGTTCAGGTTGTGGCGGCTTCCTGTGTCTGCTCTGTTATCCCTTTGGGCACCACATCTTCCACTGGAGCCTTGTTTAAGTCCCAGTGCTTCCCTTTCCAAGTGGTTTCTAAGGGGAAACATAAAAAGAATGTTCCAGAAGGCTCTGCTGGCTCAGGGGTGATTTGCCAGAGCAGTTTCCTGGATTACGACCTCTTCCCCCATCAGCAGATCATGTGAAACAAACTCCTGTCAGCTGTAAACCCTGAATGTGGGAAAAAGAGCTGACCCACAGGGCGCGTTTTCATAAAGCTGACATTTCTCATGAATAGCAAATTCCTGAATGTGGGCCGTTGACCAAGCCCAGGAATTCTCATTAGCTGGTGATAATCAGGCATGACTCTGGCAGCGGAAGGGAGGAGAGGTCATCCGTATGGGCAGGGAGTGCCTGCTAAAATACGAAAAGGCTCTGTAGAGTCTGCCGCTTCCTTTGCCTCCCCCAAGGCTCTGAGCCTCCCTGGGGACCTCCACCACCCCACCATCCAACAGTGAAAGGGTGAGTGCTGACCTGACAAAGGCCTTCCAGACCAGGACTGGCTGGGGTCCGTGCCTCTTTTGGATGGGTTTGTGGCCCACTCATGGGTAAATAGATTACATGCCCCTCCTGGCTGCGGGGGTAACGGTTCCTTCCTCAGACCCCAGCCTTCTTCCTGCTTCCTGAGAATGCGACCTCTGATTCCAGCACTTCAGAGTTGAAGGACATCTAGGAAATGAGTTAGGCTGATTGTTTCCCATGCAGAAGTCCAATCCCACCCGTCTCACATCCATGCTCCCTGAATAGTCAGCATTAGCTGTTTTTTCCCCACTACCCTCATCGCTGCAGCATTTCCTGGTTTTCCCAAACAGAGTTAGTCACTTCCTTCTCTGTGTTCTCATCATACTCAGAAGCCATCATATCTCTATGATCCAACTTTTGTAAAAATATTTATTTACTTATTTGGCGGTGCTGAGTCTCAGCTGTGGCAAGTGGGATCGTCATTGCAGCATGCCAACTCTTAGCTGCGTCATGAGGGATCTAGTGCCCTGACCAGGGATCGAACCTGGGCCCCCTACATTGGAAGCCAAGTCTTAGCCACTGCACTATCAGTGACGTCCCCATCTGTGATCCAGTTCTATTTTATGCACACTGTGATTTTCTCTTATGGACGTATGAAAGCTGGTGAATATTTCTTTTTCTGCTTTGGCTTCTGGGAAGCTCAAATCCCAACTTTTAGCTGCACCTGGTTAAGTGATTGATATGTATATATTTTGTGAAGTGATTTTCTCCCTGGCTTTATTTGACATTCAGTGTTTCTTTCCTCTACTTCTTTGTTTATATGGATTTGGATTATCTCTATCTATGTGACCCACCACAAATTAAAAAATGTTGTTTTTCATTATCAACTTTAATGAGGTATAATCTACATACATAAAGTACATCCATTTTAACTAAAGTTTAATGAGTTTGACAAGTGTATACACCCATGTAACCACCACTATGATAACGATAGGGAATATATTTCTATGATGCCAAAGTTGCCTTGCACCTGATCCTGGCTACTACTTATCTGCTTAAAACCACTACATATCCGAGTCACGTTTTCTTAGAATTTCATATAAATGAAGCCGTGTAGTATGTGGTCTTCTAGGTCCAGCTTTGTTTGCTTGGCGTAATGCTTTTGAGATGCTTCCATGCTTTTGAGATGCTTTGCAGGTACCAACAGTGGTTCTTTTTTATTGCTTGGTAATATTCCATTGTATGGAGATATCACAGTTTGTTTGTCCATTCTCCTATTGATAGACACATGAGCTATTTCCATTTCTGGGTTATTGTGAAAATAACTGCTCTGACTCTCTAGATACAAGTGTTTGTAGGGAAAAAAAAAAAAAGACAGCTGATGTATTATTCAAGGTCCTCCAGAGAAACATAGCCAATAGGCTTTATCTGTCTATCTACCTATCTATTATTTATTTATTGAAATTGGCTCACATAATTATCTAGGCTCTCAAGTTCCTAGATCTGCAGCTGGCAGACTGGAGACCCAGAAAAGCTGATGTTTCTGTTTGAGCCTGACAGCAGGAAAAAAAAAAAACAAAAAACACTTCAATGTCCTTGCTTGTCAAGCAGGAGGAATTCCCTTCCTTGGGGGAATAGTCAAGGTTTTGAGCTAGTCAGACCTTCAACTGATTGGATTAGGCCCACCAGCATTCAGTTCAGTTCAGTCGCTCAGTCGTGTCCGACTCTTTGCAACCCCATGAATCGCAGCACGCCAGGCCTCCCTGTCCATCACCATCTCCCGGAGTTCACTCAGACTCACGTCCATTGAGTCCGTGATGCCATCCAGCCATCTCATCCTCTGTCGTCCCCTTCTCCTCCTGCCCCCAATCCCTCCCA
>SJYX01005232.1:75595-128591 GCA_006410675.1 Oreotragus oreotragus
TTGCCGGGAGAAATATCAATAACCTCAGATATGTAAAGGACACCACTCTTATGGCAGAAAACAAAGAGGAACTAAAGAGCCTCTTGATGAAAATGAAAGAGGAGAGTGAAAAAGCTGGCTTAAAACTCAACATTCAAAAAATGAAGATCATAGCATCTGGTCCCATCATTCATGGGAAATAGATGGGGAACAGTGTAAGCAGTGACAGACTTTATTTTTGGGGTTCCAAAATCACTGTAGATGGTGACTGCAGCCATGAAATTAAAAGACACTTGTTCCTTGGAAGAAAAGCTATGACCAAACTAGACAGCATATTAAAAAGCAGAGACATTACTTTGCTGACAACAGTCTGTCTAGTCAAAACCATGGTTTTTCCAGTAGTCATGTATGGTTGTGAGAGTCAGACTATAAAGACAGCTGAGTGACGAAGGACTGATGCTTTGAACTGCGGTGTTGGTGAACACTCTTGAGAGTCCCTTGGACTGCAAGGAGATCAAACCAGTCAATTGTAAAGGAAATCAGTCCTGAATATTCATTGATGCTAAAAGTGAAGCTCCAATCCTTTGGCCACGTGATGCAAAGAAATGACTCACTGGAAAAGACCCTGATGCCGGGAAAGATTGAAAGCGGGAGGAGAAGGGGACGACAGAAGAGGAGATGGTTGGATGGCATCACTGACTTGATGGACATGAATTTGAGCAAGCTCTGGGAGTTGGTGACAGAGAGGGAAGCCTGGTGTGCTGCAGTCCACGGGGTCATGAAGAGTCAGACACAACTGAGCGACTGAACTGAGCTCATAACTGGATCAACCTTGTGAGCAGCCCATAGACAAATGCAGTGACTCTCCAACTTCACCCTGCTCCTAGCACCTTCTGGAGATTGGCACTTCAGGTGGAAGCCCAGGTACACACTCCCTCCCTGGGCCAGTGCCATGTCACAGCGTCACCAGGGCTGTTTACCACCCCGACCTTGCTCTCTGTCACTCAGAAGTCAACGTTGCAAGTTAATCCAATGTTCCCCTGTGAAGGGTTTCACCAAACACTGCAGTGACCTGGGTGTTGGCTTCCCACTCTGACCCTGCAAAACTCCTGGCTCCTGATGTCTTTCTCTCCTTATCTTCTCCCTTTCCTTCCTGTGATGTTTTAATGAACCGAATCTTCCTTGTTTTGACATTATGACTTAACCCTACCGGCTTTAGTTTTTTTCCCTCTTTTAAAAAGTCTTTAATGAATGTGTTACAATATTGCTTCTGCTTTATGTTTTGTTTTTTTTGGCTATGAGGCATATGAGATCTTAGGATCGAACTAGTACCCCTGCATTGAAAGGTGGAGTCTTAACCACTGGGCCAGTCTAGCTTTTACATTACAGTTCCTTTTCCCCCCATCATTTTCAACTTGGACACAACTTGTATCTACCGACCTCATGGCTCCACCGCCTTTACCTCCACCTCTTCCCTGGAATAAATAAGCTCCTGAGTGCCAAGTACCCTGGGGATGTGTTAGATCTTTTCTCCCCGTGTGGCTTCCACGTTTCCCTGGGCACTTGCTGGACCCATTCTTCTTGGTTCCTTCAACTCTCACTCTACCCTCCAGCCGACCCTTGAGGGCTCATATAATCCCTGTTCTAACGTCACTCTGCTTCTCTTCTTGGAACACACTTCACTTAAGCAGCTGCTTCTGCTTTCACTGTTGATGTTGCCCAGATCAATATTTCCAGCCCAGGTTTCTCCCTTCAGAACACTCTTGAAAAATATGAAAGCTGAAACACATAGCAGTCATACAATATGTCCATGTTCCCAACTATGAAGAGGATGAGACTTAAAAATTTTTTTTAAATTAAAGTCTAATTGATTGACAGTATTGTGTTAGTGTCAAGTACATAGCAAAATGATTCAGTTATTTACACATATATACATATTTTCAGATTATTTTATTACTTTTATTTTTTCAGATTTATTTTATTACTATTATTGCAAGATATTGAATATTTTCCCCTGGGTTATATAGTAAATTCTTGTTGTTTACCTATATTTTAAATATAGTACTTTGTATCAGTTAATTCCTAATTTATCCCTCCCCCTCCTTCTTTTCCCCTTTGGTAACCATAAATCTGTTTTCTATGTCTGTGAGTCTATTTCTGTTTTGTAAATAAGTTCATTTTTTATCACTTTTTAAGATTCCACACACAATATTTATTTGCCTTTCTCTGTCTGACTTACTTTACTAAGTATGATAAGCTCTAGGTTCATCCACGTTGCTGCAAATGGCAATATTTTCATTCTTTTTACGGCAGAGTAGTAGTCCAATGTGTATACACACCACATCTTAATTTGTCAGTTGGTGGACATTCAAGTTGCTTCCATGGACAGAGGAGCCTGGCAGACTACACTCCATGGGATCGCCAAGAGTCGGACACGACTGAGCGACTTCACTTCACTCACTTCACTCATTTCATACTTTATCACTGGAGAAGGGAATGTCAACCCACTCCAGTATTCTTGCCTNAGTTGGTGGACATTCAAGTTGCTTCCATGGACAGAGGAGCCTGGCAGACTACACTCCATGGGATCGCCAAGAGTCGGACACGACTGAGCGACTTCACTTCACTCACTTCACTCATTTCATACTTTATCACTGGAGAAGGGAATGGCAACCCACTCCAGTATTCTTGCCTGGAGAATCCCTTGGACAGAGGAGCCTGGCAGGCTACAGTCCCTGGGGTTGCAGAAGTGACTGAGCACGCAGACATATCTTGGCTATTGTAAACAGTACTGCTATGAACACTGGGGTGCATATAGTTTTTGGAGTTAGAGTTTTTGTCTTTTCCAGATATATGCCCAGGAGTGGGATTGCTGGATAATATAGTAGCTCTATCTTTAGCTTTAAGGAATATCAATACTATTTTCCATAGTGGCTGCTCCAACTTAACATTTGAGGGGGCTGAGTATTAACTCTAGCTGTTTATTTCACTGACTTGCTCTCCAACTATCTGTAGGGGAAAGAAGAGTGAGGAGCAGGGAGGGGACTCATATTTACTAACAGCTCACTGTGGGCTAGGGGCTAGCTGAGCTGGGCATTTTGGCATCATTACATGTACTCTTTGTGATTTCATCAATTCCTGTTTTATAGGTGAGGAGACTGAGGCTTCCCAGGTGGTTAGCAGTAAAACAATCTGCCTGCAATGCAGGAGACACGGATCTGATCCCTGGATCAGGAAGATACCCTGGAGAAGGAAAGGACAACCTACTCCAGTATTCTTGTTTGGGAAATCCCATGAACAAAGGAGCCTTGCGGGCTATAGCCATAGATTTTGCAAAGAGTTGGACACAACTTAACGACGAAACAACAAACCGAGGATCAGGGAGGTGGAATACGTTGCTCTTGGTCACACAGTTAGTAAATCTGGCAAGTCTAACTCTAGCCTTCCAACCTCAAAGTTCAGGGACTCTCTTTTTTATTACCTAGTGTGTCTCTTTCTTTAAAAATCCAGATTTAGACAGACAGCCTTTTACTTTCAATGAGTCCAGACCATGTGACCTTCTGTGCCATTTTTTGTGACAAGCCCTGATGGGAATGGCTACGGAATGAACCTATAACACAGCAGCAAGCACGGATGCCGTCTCAAATTAGCCCGGGTCAGCAGTTGTAGGCTTGGCAGCCACATAATGTCAACCCCAAAATTCCTTGGGCTGGCTCCAATGGGCTCTGCAGCCAGTAGGATGCTGCAAGAGCCATGGGAAATGTGTGATCTACTCTTGGCCCCTTCTGCTACACTGGGACTCAGATTGTTCCAGAATCATCTGACTGGTTGTAATAGCAGGGGAAATAATGAGTTAACCTTCCTGCCTGGGCTGTTTGCAAGAAGTTGTGTGCTTTGCTTATTAAAGTCTGCCTAGCGTGGAAGGGAAAAAATGGCCCTTCCAGGAGGGAGCCTCACTGAGCAGTAGAAATCATTTTCTTTCGGTCAAGTGCAGGTTGTGGGTTGGAGACCTGCTTTCAGGTTTCAGATAGTTTGTGCCAGGCCCGTGGGCCTTGTTTTTATCTTCTGCTCATTTAGCAAGACTCCATCCTCTTTTACCTCCTTAATCAGGCTTCTGCTAAGAGAATCTAATGCTCACAAAATTTCTGACCTGCCTTTTCAAATTACCCTATTATTTTTTCTTTCTCACTTGGTGATTAGTGTCATAAACACAAATTTTAAAAAGTCACAGGACACCAAATGAAAAGTCACTTACTCCCTCCCTACTCCCTTCCCCCAAGTAAATCTGATGTGTAAATTTAGCCTTCTAAAAACATCCAATTTCATCTTGCAGAGAAAGTTCTCTGGATGAGGCATAAACACAATTTTAAATCATATAAAAAAACTGACAGCACAGAAAAACACAAACCATAATAGAAAAAAATGATAAATTCTACTTCATCAAAATGAAAACATATGCCCTTTTGAAGACACTATTAAGGAAACGAGATGATAAGCCACGATGTGGGAGAAAATATTTGTGATGAAAACGGTCTAATTAAGAAATGGCCAAAATATTATTTTTTTTAATAAACTCTTTACCAAAGAATGTGTACAAATGGCTATGAGGTCCATGAGAAGATGCTCTGCATTGTTAGCCATCAGGGAAATGTCAATTAAAGCCAAAGTGAAATATTAATATACAGACACTGGGATGACTAGAGTTCAAATGACTGACAATGCCAACTGCTGGTAAAAATTTGGAACAACTGGAATTCTTGCACATTGCTGGTGAGAATGCAAAATGGAGTAAATGCTTTTTATTTTTAAGACAGTAAAAAAAAAAAAGCATATTATATTTAGAATTCGCCAACCAAACTCAGACTAGATGATCACAACTGTTTTTTTGTTTGTTTTCAGCATCCAAAGTGCTATAGGCAGGGATTGAATGCACACTGTTTTCTCACTATGAGAGCTGGTCAGAGTATTGGCTGTTGCTGGTCAAGGCAGTAGAGCTTCTCCACAGTGTGTTTGACCTCACACTTATTGACCTTGATATCATCCTTGGTGAACACCAGTGTGACCTTGATCTTTATGGTCAACTTCATGGCCAGACCAACTTGACGGCCCAGGGTCAAGCTTATTTCTCCTGGGGACGCTCATCCTCCATTAGCTGGGCCGCCTCTGGAACCGCAGTGTCTTGGGCTCCTGGAAGGTAAGTGGCATATTGCTCTTCATCATTTTGGCGTCTTTGGACACATTTCAGCACTGTCTTCCTGGTTATTAAAGCTTTTGCTTTGGATCATGTTGTGGTTGAAACAAGGGCTTCATTTTTCACTTTCGGTGACATGTTCGTAAAAATCTGGGAAATCACTTTGGAAAATACTTTGACAGTTTCTTGTGAAGGTAAACGTATACTTTCTCTCTGATCCATCAGTCTGCAGAGAAATGAAAATATAAGTGCACACATACACCTGTATGTGAATATTCACAGAAACTACTTGTAACAGCCTTGACCTGGAAAAAAACCAGATCTTCATCAGCTGGTAAACAAATAGTGGTACTTCCATGCACTTAGACACTACTCAGTGAAGGAATAAGCTCCTGATAGATGAGACAATGTAGGCAAATATGAAAATCATTATGCTTAGTGAAAGAAGCCAGACTTGAAAGCCCACATATTCTGTGATTCCAAAAGTGCAGAGACAGAAATCAGATGCATGGTTACCAAGGGCTGGGGAAAGAGGGAATGAATAGAAGGAGACTGGCTGCCAAAAAGCACAGGAGACTTTGGGGAATGACAGAAATGTTCTGTATTTTGATTGCGTTAATGGGTATATGACTGCATTTATCAAAAGTCATGAAACTGTACTCTTAAGAAAGATCAGTTTTGTTGCATGTGACTAATACCTCAACAAACCTGGCTAAAAGATAAGGCATAGGAGTTATCTGGAACACAGGTGGGTCTGGCTTTGAACCCCTGCATTCCACATTATCTTTGTGACATAGAACAGATGTCTTGACCTTTCTGTGTGCCCATTGCTACACTTATAAAGTGGAGTGTACTGGTTAGGATGGGCTAACTGTGGTGACAAATAGGCCCCAAACGTATATGGTTTAACAAAGGGTTTTTGGTTCATATTATAGCCTAGGTTTCAAGTTGGTGCTAGCTGTTCTCCAAGTAATCATCTGGGAAAACTGCTGTAGCTCCTAAGGTCACCCTAGAGGTCATTCTAGCCATCCCTTCAACCAGAAGTTAAAGAGTACATGCAGGTCTTACGGGCCAGGCCTGAGTAACATCTCTATTCATGTTACACTGGATGGAGAGGACTCAGTCCCATGGCTACACCTGGCTGCAGAGGAGGCTGGGAAATGTAGTCTAGCTGTGTGCCCAGGGTGAAGAGAAGAACACTGGTTTTGGCGAGCAGCAAGCCGACTGGAATGAAAGGATACGGCACATAACACAGCCCTATAAGTGGCATGATGGGTGGTATAAATCTCTGTCATAACATCTCAATAGTATTATCTCAGCCTCAATAATAAGTATTACAGTTGATATTAAAGAACAAGGACCCAGACTCAAATGCCTAGAGGGGCCAAGAATATAAAATAATTGTGAATTTGGCCTGGGTTATAAAAACAAGGAATGGAAGGTCTGTAGCTGAGCTGGAGAGACAGTATCCTGTCTAATGGCTTATCAGCTCCCCTAGATTGTAAACCGCCATGTTGGGTGAGCAGTATGCATCTGTGAAGCACCTATGTTGACTTACAACGAAGTCTCATATCCTGCAGATGCTCGATGGTCAGCCAGGGAGGCAGACTGATGGGTTGGCTTCCAGAATCCATTCTTCCATTTGTCCTGTTGTTAGTATCATAGCTGGGCCTGTAGCTGGTCAGCTAAATTGTATTTCCCAACCTTCTCAGCAGTTAGATGTGGCTAAGGGCCTGAGTGTGGGCTTCCCAGGTGACACATGGTAAAGGATCCACCTGCCAAAACTGGAGATACAGGTTCTATCCCTGAGTCGGAAAGATCCTCTGGAGAAGGAAATGGTGATCTACTCCAGTATTCTGGCCTGGAAAACTCCATGGACAGAGAAGCCTGGTGGTTTACAGTCCACAGGGTTGCAGAGAGTTGGCCCCGCCTGCATACTGAGCACACGCACGCCAGAGCCGAGTGCTTGCCAGTAGAAGTGATGTGTGCCACTTCTGGTCTGAGGCTTGTGTCACTGGGCAAAGCCCTTCTTCACTCTGACAACTGGAACCTAGCTGTGATGGTGACTCAATTTGGACCAGGCAGACAGCAACAATATTCTAGTCTATGGGAAGGTGGAGCAACAGGATATGGCAGTCTGAGCCCCTGAATGACTGTATGGAGCACAGCCTCCTTGATGACCTGGACAGCTCACCTCAGGCCTGTTTCATGAAAGATAATTCTCCATATTGTTTGAGCCATTGCATTTTTGGACCTCTTTGTTAGAGCAGCCCAGTCTTTACCTGACTAATATGGTCAGATTCATTTGCTAAATGACTTGGCCTTCTTGCCATCTTTATGCTTCTGCAATTCTAATTTGAGACTTCAGCTAAATTCAGAGTCACTACTATGTTAGAGACCTTCAGAGCTGCTCATGCATGTGTGCATGCTAAGTCGCTTCAGTCATGTCCAACTCTTTGCAACCCTATGGACTGTAGCCTGCCAGGCTCTTCTGTCCACGGGATTCTCCAGGCAAGAATACTGGAGTGGGTTGCCATTTACTTTCAATGAGTCCAGACCATGTGACCTTCTGTGCCATTTTTTGTGACAAGCCCTGATGGGAATGGCTACGGAATGAACCTATAACACAGCAGCAAGCACGGATGCCGTCTCAAATTAGCCCGGGTCAGCAGTTGTAGGCTTGGCAGCCACATAATGTCAACCCCAAAATTCCTTGGGCTGGCTCCAATGGGCTCTGCAGCCAGTAGGATGCTGCAAGAGCCATGGGAAATGTGTGATCTACTCTTGGCCCCTTCTGCTACACTGGGACTCAGATTGTTCCAGAATCATCTGACTGGTTGTAATAGCAGGGGAAATAATGAGTTAACCTTCCTGCCTGGGCTGTTTGCAAGAAGTTGTGTGCTTTGCTTATTAAAGTCTGCCTAGCGTGGAAGGGAAAAAATGGCCCTTCCAGGAGGGAGCCTCACTGAGCAGTAGAAATCATTTTCTTTCGGTCAAGTGCAGGTTGTGGGTTGGAGACCTGCTTTCAGGTTTCAGATAGTTTGTGCCAGGCCCGTGGGCCTTGTTTTTATCTTCTGCTCATTTAGCAAGACTCCATCCTCTTTTACCTCCTTAATCAGGCTTCTGCTAAGAGAATCTAATGCTCACAAAATTTCTGACCTGCCTTTTCAAATTACCCTATTATTTTTTCTTTCTCACTTGGTGATTAGTGTCATAAACACAAATTTTAAAAAGTCACAGGACACCAAATGAAAAGTCACTTACTCCCTCCCTACTCCCTTCCCCCAAGTAAATCTGATGTGTAAATTTAGCCTTCTAAAAACATCCAATTTCATCTTGCAGAGAAAGTTCTCTGGATGAGGCATAAACACAATTTTAAATCATATAAAAAAACTGACAGCACAGAAAAACACAAACCATAATAGAAAAAAATGATAAATTCTACTTCATCAAAATGAAAACATATGCCCTTTTGAAGACACTATTAAGGAAACGAGATGATAAGCCACGATGTGGGAGAAAATATTTGTGATGAAAACGGTCTAATTAAGAAATGGCCAAAATATTATTTTTTTTAATAAACTCTTTACCAAAGAATGTGTACAAATGGCTATGAGGTCCATGAGAAGATGCTCTGCATTGTTAGCCATCAGGGAAATGTCAATTAAAGCCAAAGTGAAATATTAATATACAGACACTGGGATGACTAGAGTTCAAATGACTGACAATGCCAACTGCTGGTAAAAATTTGGAACAACTGGAATTCTTGCACATTGCTGGTGAGAATGCAAAATGGAGTAAATGCTTTTTATTTTTAAGACAGTAAAAAAAAAAAAGCATATTATATTTAGAATTCGCCAACCAAACTCAGACTAGATGATCACAACTGTTTTTTTGTTTGTTTTCAGCATCCAAAGTGCTATAGGCAGGGATTGAATGCACACTGTTTTCTCACTATGAGAGCTGGTCAGAGTATTGGCTGTTGCTGGTCAAGGCAGTAGAGCTTCTCCACAGTGTGTTTGACCTCACACTTATTGACCTTGATATCATCCTTGGTGAACACCAGTGTGACCTTGATCTTTATGGTCAACTTCATGGCCAGACCAACTTGACGGCCCAGGGTCAAGCTTATTTCTCCTGGGGACGCTCATCCTCCATTAGCTGGGCCGCCTCTGGAACCGCAGTGTCTTGGGCTCCTGGAAGGTAAGTGGCATATTGCTCTTCATCATTTTGGCGTCTTTGGACACATTTCAGCACTGTCTTCCTGGTTATTAAAGCTTTTGCTTTGGATCATGTTGTGGTTGAAACAAGGGCTTCATTTTTCACTTTCGGTGACATGTTCGTAAAAATCTGGGAAATCACTTTGGAAAATACTTTGACAGTTTCTTGTGAAGGTAAACGTATACTTTCTCTCTGATCCATCAGTCTGCAGAGAAATGAAAATATAAGTGCACACATACACCTGTATGTGAATATTCACAGAAACTACTTGTAACAGCCTTGACCTGGAAAAAAACCAGATCTTCATCAGCTGGTAAACAAATAGTGGTACTTCCATGCACTTAGACACTACTCAGTGAAGGAATAAGCTCCTGATAGATGAGACAATGTAGGCAAATATGAAAATCATTATGCTTAGTGAAAGAAGCCAGACTTGAAAGCCCACATATTCTGTGATTCCAAAAGTGCAGAGACAGAAATCAGATGCATGGTTACCAAGGGCTGGGGAAAGAGGGAATGAATAGAAGGAGACTGGCTGCCAAAAAGCACAGGAGACTTTGGGGAATGACAGAAATGTTCTGTATTTTGATTGCGTTAATGGGTATATGACTGCATTTATCAAAAGTCATGAAACTGTACTCTTAAGAAAGATCAGTTTTGTTGCATGTGACTAATACCTCAACAAACCTGGCTAAAAGATAAGGCATAGGAGTTATCTGGAACACAGGTGGGTCTGGCTTTGAACCCCTGCATTCCACATTATCTTTGTGACATAGAACAGATGTCTTGACCTTTCTGTGTGCCCATTGCTACACTTATAAAGTGGAGTGTACTGGTTAGGATGGGCTAACTGTGGTGACAAATAGGCCCCAAACGTATATGGTTTAACAAAGGGTTTTTGGTTCATATTATAGCCTAGGTTTCAAGTTGGTGCTAGCTGTTCTCCAAGTAATCATCTGGGAAAACTGCTGTAGCTCCTAAGGTCACCCTGGAGGTCATTCTAGCCATCCCTTCAACCAGAAGTTAAAGAGTACATGCAGGTCTTACGGGCCAGGCCTGAGTAACATCTCTATTCATGTTACACTGGATGGAGAGGACTCAGTCCCATGGCTACACCTGGCTGCAGAGGAGGCTGGGAAATGTAGTCTAGCTGTGTGCCCAGGGTGAAGAGAAGAACACTGGTTTTGGCGAGCAGCAAGCCGACTGGAATGAAAGGATAAGGCACATAACACAGCCCTATAAGTGGCATGATGGGTGGTATAAATCTCTGTCATAACATCTCAATAGTATTATCTCAGCCTCAATAATAAGTATTACAGTTGATATTAAAGAACAAGGACCCAGACTCAAATGCCTAGAGGGGCCAAGAATATAAAATAATTGTGAATTTGGCCTGGGTTATAAAAACAAGGAATGGAAGGTCTGTAGCTGAGCTGGAGAGACAGTATCCTGTCTAATGGCTTATCAGCTCCCCTAGATTGTAAACCGCCATGTTGGGTGAGCAGTATGCATCTGTGAAGCACCTATGTTGACTTACAACGAAGTCTCATATCCTGCAGATGCTCGATGGTCAGCCAGGGAGGCAGACTGATGGGTTGGCTTCCAGAATCCATTCTTCCATTTGTCCTGTTGTTAGGATCATAGCTGGGCCTGTAGCTGGTCAGCTAAATTGTATTTCCCAAACTTCTCAGCAGTTAGGTGTGGCTAAGGGCCTGAGTGTGGGCTTCCCAGGTGACACATGGTAAAGGATCCACCCGCCAAAACTGGAGATACAGGTTCTATCCCTGAGTCGGAAAGATCCTCTGGAGAAGGAAATGGTGATCTACTCCAGTATTCTGGCCTGGAAAACTCCATGGACAGAGAAGCCTGGTGGTTTACAGTCCACAGGGTTGCAGAGAGTTGGCCCCGCCTGCATACTGAGCACACGCACGCCAGAGCCGAGTGCTTGCCAGTAGAAGTGATGTGTGCCACTTCTGGTCTGAGGCTTGTGTCACTGGGCAAAGCCCTTCTTCACTCTGACAACTGGAACCTAGCTGTGATGGTGACTCAATTTGGACCAGGCAGACAGCAACAATATTCTAGTCTATGGGAAGGTGGAGCAACAGGATATGGCAGTCTGAGCCCCTGAATGACTGTATGGAGCACAGCCTCCTTGATGACCTGGACAGCTCACCTCAGGCCTGTTTCATGAAAGATAATTCTCCATATTGTTTGAGCCATTGCATTTTTGGACCTCTTTGTTAGAGCAGCCCAGTCTTTACCTGACTAATATGGTCAGATTCATTTGCTAAATGACTTGGCCTTCTTGCCATCTTTATGCTTCTGCAATTCTAATTTGAGACTTCAGCTAAATTCAGAGTCACTACTATGTTAGAGACCTTCAGAGCTGCTCATGCATGTGTGCATGCTAAGTCGCTTCAGTCATGTCCAACTCTTTGCAACCCTATGGACTGTAGCCTGCCAGGCTCTTCTGTCCACGGGATTCTCCAGGCAAGAATACTGGAGTGGGTTGCCATGCTCTCCTCCAAGAGATTTTCCTGTCCCAGGGTTTGAACTGATGTCTCCTATGTCTCCTGCATTGGCAAGCAGTTTCTTTATCACTAATGCCTCCTGGGGAGCCCCAGAGTTGCTCATGGATAGTCAAGACTACGATTGTGGAAAATCAGTTCAGTTCAGTCCAGTCGCTCAGTTGTGTCCGACCCTTTGCAACCCCATCTGCAGCACACAAGGCCTCCCTGTCCATCACCAACTCCCGGAGTTTACTCAGACTCATGTCCATTGAGATGGTGATGCCATCCAACCATCTCATCCTCTGTAGTCCCCTTCTCCTCCCGCCTTCGGTCTTTCCCAGCATCAGAGTCTTTTCCAATGAATCAGTTCTTTACATCAGGTGGCCAAAATATTGGAGTTTCAGCTTCAGCATCAGCTCTTCCAATGAATATTCAGGGCTGATTTCCTTTAGGATAGACTGGTTAGATCTCCTTGCAGTCCAAGGGAGCCTCAAGAATCTTCTCCAACACCACAGTTCAAAAGCGTCAGTCCTTCGGCGCTCAGCTTTCTTTATACTCCAACTCTCACATCCATACATGGCTACTGGAAAAACCATAGCTTTGACTAGACGGACCTTTGTTGTGGAAAATACCAAACATCTAATCAATCAGTCAAAGAACATGTTTAGAAATTGTTTATTTTCAGTCTGGAACAAGAAGAATGCATCTCAGGAAAAGGAGAGAGAAAGGAAGCTCCTTTACTGTGCTTGTCTAATGGGCCAGGTACTAGACTAGACATTTATAGATGGAATCCCAGGTTCACTCTTACAAGAATCCAACCACAGAACTGCTGTTACTTTACATTGTAGATGAAGAAATTGTGGTTCAGAGGGATAAAGTAGCTTTGTTAAATCATAGCATGGAGTTAAAGGAATGGGCTCAAACTGTGGTGACATAAAGGAAATGGGCCTTGCGTGGCTGTGAGGTGCCCTTAACCTTCTGCAGACTCCCTCTTGGAGACAGGAGCTCAAGGAAATTTGGGACGTTTATGAGGGCAGATGAGTAGAGCTTCCCAAATCGTAAATCTGATCATGTGGTTCTCTCATTTATAACCCTTCAACAGGTCCTCATTGCTTTCTGGATAAAATCCCCTATTCTTACCAGCTTGGCCATCAAGACTTCAGTCACCTGAACTCTATTTTCTAGCCTCACCTGTCAGCATATCCCTTTTATATATTTCAAGGGCTCTCTTTGTTCCTCTGATCCTGCCTTGACTGTCCATTCTTCTCACATCTTCTCCCCTTTGCTGACTCCTCCATATGTTGTGAGATACAGACATCACCTCCTCCAGGAAGCCTTCTCTCCTGAGGTTAAGTAACTTGCTGAAGTCACTCTTTGTAAGTAGCAGGGCTGGAATTCAAACACAGGCTGTGGGACTTGAAGTCCATGCAGGAGCCTCTGTGCAATGCTGTCTCAGGTTTTCCAGTCCAAGTCACGTCAATTACTTAACACTTCTCTCCTGGGCACCTCCTGGCAAAGACATTGTGCTGATACAGGAAATTCCCAGAGGAGGGAATAAAGGAGAACTACACACGGTCACTGGCCATCCCTAACATTGATGCAGTACTTACTGTATGTTAAGTGCAAGTGCTGTTCTAGAGACTACATGCGTGTTAGACTTATTTAAGTCTCCCAGGGAACCTTTGTGATAGGTGCTAGGATTACTTCTTATTTTACAGGTTGGGAAACTGAGGTTTATAGCTTGCATAAGGGCACATACGGGGAAGGCAATGGCACCCCACCCCAGTACTCTTGCCTGGAAAATCCAATGGACGGAGTAGCCTGGTGGGCTGCAGTCCATGGGGTCGCTAACAGTCGGACAGACTGAGCGACTTCACTTTCACTTTTCTCTTTCATGCATTGGAGAAGGAAATGGCAACCCACTCCAGTATTCTTGCCTGGAGAATCCTAGGGATGGGGCAGGCTGGTGTGCTGCCGTCTATGGGGTCACACAGAGTCAGACACGACTGAAGTGACTTAGCAGCAGCAAGGGCACATAGCCCCTAAAAGGTTGAGCCTGGACTTGCACACAGAGTTATTCCCTAGGCAGGGTGCAGCCATGATGGAGGTAGCATTTGGATGGGCTTCAAAAGAGAAAAGGTCGAGGGGAGATGTGTGCTGCTGGGTACCAATGAGTAGGTATCCAGCTAACCCTTCCAGACTCAAAGTCAATTCATATGGTAATCCACGACCCATGCTGATACCATCTCTGGGAATGGACTTGGAACACCCATGAGAAACTGAGCACGGTAGTTGAGCAATGGAGCTTCATCTCTTAGGGGATGGAAAATTCTGGAAAGGAAGGCTCTGGGAGTTTGGCAGAGCCACTGGTCTGAGAGTCCCTTCCATGTTCTCACCATAACCTCAGTTTGCCTTGCCTGTTTCTCCACCTCTGAGCCTTTTCTGTTGTTTATAAAATATACCCTGCTTCCCCCACTGCCTCCCTTGCAATCCCTGTCTTCCCTTGAAGGTCCCTCATGGCTGGTGACAGTTGTATGCCCTCCCATCTGCCCTCCTCAGTGCAGAGCCAGCCAGCTGTGGCACCTTTATCCACGTCATTCTTTATCCACACTAAGCCTGGGTAACATCTGGGCAGTGGAGGCAGATCTGCCTGCACTGACACTGGTAGAATAATGAAGCTAGGACTTAGCTAGTCCTGGATTTGCCCAGGATTAAAGGTTCAGAGAGGGAGGGTGAATCTCCTTAGGCCACGTGGAGAATTATTAGAGAATTCCTGTCCTGGTTCTTTTTCTTTTTCTTTTTTTTTTTTGTATTTATTTATTTTTTTACACGAACTCCCAAACATGAACCCCCCTCCCACCTCCCACCCCACATCATCCCTCCAGATCATCCCCATACACCAGCCCCAAGCATCCTGCATCCTGCATTGAACATAGACTAGCAATTCATTTCTTACATGATAGTATACAAATTTCAATGCTATTCTCCCAAATCATCCCACCCTCTCCCTCTCCCTCTCCTTCTCCCTCAGAGTCCATATGTCCGCTCTACACATCTGTATCTCTTTTGCTGTCTTGCATACAGGGTCCTCATTACCATCTTTCTAAATTCCATATATATGTGTTAGTATACTGTATTGGTGTTTTTCTTTCTGGCTTACTTCACTCTGTATAATTGGTTCCAGTTTCATCCATCTTATTAGAACTGATTCAAATGTATTCTTTTTAATGGCTGAGTAATACTCCATTGTGTATATGTACCACAGCTTTCTTATCCATTCATCCGCTGATGGACATCTAGGTTGTTTCCATGTCCTGGCTATTATAAACAGTGCTGCAATGAACATTGGGGTACATGTGTCTCTTTCTATTCTGGTTTCCTCGTGAATTTGCGTGTCATCCTTGCGCAGGGGCCATGCTAATCTTCTCGGTATCGTTCCAATTTTAGTATATGTGCTGCCGAAGCGAGCACCTGGTTCTTTTTCTTAAAAACATAATCTTATTTATTTTGGTCTTGGCTGTGCTGGGTCTTTGTTGCTGCCTGGGCTTTTCCCCAGTTGCCGCAAGCAGGGTCTGCTCTCTGGTTGCAGTGAGCGGGCGTCTCACTGCAGTGGCTTCTCATTGCAGAGCACAGGCTTTAGGGCACAGGAGGGTTTCAGTGGTTGTGGCTCCTGGGCTTAACTGCTCTGCGGCATGTGGGGTCTTCCCAGACCAGGGATCGAACCCGAGTCTCCTGCAAAGGCAGGTGGATTCTTTACCACTGAGCCTCTAGGGAAGCCTTTCAAATGAGGGGAGTAATACCTTTAGGGGCGGTATTTCCCTCTGTGCTCAGTCATTGTAGAGGCTAGCCCTATTCCCCACCCACCACATTCATCTCTTCAGTTAGATGTGTTTTCTTTTATGAAATGGTAGGACATTGGAGTGGAGGTCAGAGGGTCTTCCTTAGAGCATTGCAGTAGCCTGGAGGGTGTCTTGCTCATACGAAAAGGCTCAAAGGATGTTGCTTAACAAAACAGCCTTTCAAAGAATATCCAGAGCCAGAGCGAGGTCCAGACTCCCTGGGGCTATTTTGGCATTTCAGCTGCCATGTCAGAAGAGTGCCCTTGTGGTGCATAGGGGTCAGTTTTCCTGAAAAACCTGTTCTGGGGACAGAGTCCACCCCAGGGGAGTAGAGTGCTAGGCAGCCATCCCAGAGTGAGACCCCATTACTCTTTGCTCAGCTGGTTGGAAGGGAGCTGAATAATCATTTATGTGCTCATTGCGACAGGCACCTGGGCTCCAGGTTGAGACAAGTGGCCTCAGGTAGCCTCGATATTAATGTGGCTCATTATGTAGATTGCTTCACTGGGAGATGGGAGATACGCTGCGGCCTTGGGAGTCCCTGCGGGGAAGGCAGGCTTTGTGGGACCCAGCCCTTGGCATGCTCATCGATGCTCTGTCTGGGAAAACTGGGGTGTCCGAGCCAGTTCCTGGAGTGGCTGATCTTCCTAGCTGCTTTCCCTGCGACAGTCTGCATCTCCAGGATGATCCTGGTGTGGCCACTCACAGAGAGATGGGCCCTCTGGGAAGGAGAAACTCTGGTGCCAGGTAGAGTGGTGCTGACAGATGGCTCGATAATGATCAAAAGGTACACCTCCCAGGTCTGGAGGGAAATGCCGCCCCCTGGAAGTAGGGAAAAGAAAAAAGAAACGCTGCTGAGGACAAGTCCTTGCAAGGTATTTGAGCCCATAGAAGGATGAGTCTGGTTTCCGTATTGAGCTTGGCTTGACTATTTCTGGCTCTGAAGGGGATAAAAGCGTAGGCTCTATTTCCCATTCTCCTTGATTATAAGATGCTATATTGATTTAATAGCAACTTCTATTTGTGCTCAGTTGCTTCAGTCGTGTCTGACTCTGCGACCCCAAGGACTATATAGCCTGCCAGGCTTCTCTGTCCAAGGGATTCTCCAGGCAGGAATAGTGGGTTGGGTTGCCATGCCCTCCCTCTTCTAGGGGATCTTCCCAACCCACAGACTGAACCCAGGTCTCCCCCATTTCAGGCAGATTCCTTACCATTTGAGCCACCTGGGAAGCCCCCTGAGGGACACTTAGGCTGTTTCTATTGCTTGCTGTAAATAATGCTGCAGCATAATTTTATGCTGAAAAAATTCAATTTTATGAAAATGGGGTGCAGATAATTCTTCTCGAGTTAATGATTTCATTTCTTTTGGACGTATACCCAGCAGAAAAATTGCTAAATCATATGGCAATTCTGTTTTTAATTTCTTGAGGAAGCACCATGCTGTTTTTTATACTGGCTGCACCAATGTACATTTCTACCAGCAGTGCACGAGGGCCCCCTTTTCTGCTCACCAGCATCCGTCATCTCTTGTCTTTTTCACAACAGCCATTCTGACAGGTGTGAGATGGTATTTCATTGTGGTTTCACTTGCATTTCCCTGGTTGGTAACATTGAGCATCTTTTCACATCCCTGTGGGACGTTTGGATGATTTCTTTGGGTAGCCGTCTGTACAAGTCCTCTGCCCATTTCTTAATCGAATTATTTGTTGTTTGGTTACTGTTTCACTGAAGACACCTTGGAGGCACCGCAAATGAGACATCGCTAAGATTGCCTCTCAGTTTCTTCTCTATTGATTCCCTTTCTTCACCGAGTTTGGGGCTGGTCAAGATGCTTTGACAGTGTGGCTGGTGCTCAGGCATCTGGCCAGGACCCAGTGGCATCTCCTGGCCTCCTGACTGACAGCTGAGGCCTCTCCTCCCGTATATCCCTGGGGGATATAGAAAAGGATCAGGAGGATGTGTTCTCCTCAGGCTGCGGACGGTTACTGGGATGTTTGCAATCATGCTGATTGCAAAATGGAAATTGGGAAAGGGTGCTTGGGGGGCAGGGCCCAGGATCTCGGGGCTGGGGGTGGACCCCGGCAGATCCTCCAGCCACAGCCACGTGTCCTCCCGGCCGCAGTGACAGGTGATGCTCGGGTCCCACTGCTACTGAGGGCAGCCAACATCTGAGTCTGTAGAGTGCACAGCCCAGGTGATGCCAGGCTTAACACTCTTACAGGGACACCTGGCACACAATATTCAACTCATGTTAGCTGCTGTGATTACTCCGAACATCATGCTTGGCATTGCTGGCCTCTGGCCCCTTTGGAACACGGCCCTCTGTTCCAATGAACCCTGCCTCCTCCCTTGGTAACTGGTCCTACCATCCACCTACGAGGGTGGAACTGGCCCTCTGGACATTCAAACAGAGCCAGGAAGGGCTCTCAGTCCATAACCAAGCTGCCAGGCAAGACTGGACCTGTTCTCTTTAAGACCAAGGGTCCATGGGGTCATTTGCTGAGCCCTACACCAACCAGGCTAACATGTGTTTCTACATCCCAGACACAGGTTACTAAAATGGCAACAATACACACAGACCAATGGTGGAAGCGGGAGGCAGAAGAGGACACTTTCAGAAGCTAAGAGGCCTGGAATTACATACCGATCATAGAATTTTGCACCTTAGCCTTTTCATAATGGCGATCACAGTTTCTGCTGAATCCTTCTGAGAGGTCTTCGAAAGAGCCAAATGAAGTGAGGGGCAGAACCTAGGGGTGAGATTCCGAGGTCTGCCATTTATTAGCTTTGTGGCTTTGTTGTTGTTTAGTTGCTAAGTCATGTCCGATTCTTTGTGACCCCGTGGACTGTAGCCCACCAGGCTCCTCTGTCTATATGCTTTCGCTGGCAAGAATACTGGAGTAGGTTGCCATTTCCTTCTCCAGGGGATCTTCCTGACCCAGGGATCAAACCCGCGTCTCCTGAAGCTCCTGCACTGGCAGGAGGATTCTTTATCACTGAGCCACCAGGGAAGCCTTGTGGCTTTGAGTAAGTCACTTACGTCCTCTCCCAGCTCAGTGTTCCTTCCTGTTCAGTGGGAATTATTACAGCAACCACCGGAGCTGCAGATTCTAATCACAGCAGCACATGTGAGAAGGAGGGTGCAGGGTGTGGCCAGGGTCTGCAATGGGCATCCACGCATCCAGGTGTGTGGTCTCTGATCCCTGCTCCGGAAATGTGGAGTCCACACTCTGTCTTCATCCATCAGATGAGTGTGAGGTCTTGCTCGGCCCTGTTCTTAGAACCTTCCTGGAGGGACTGTCTTAACCCAGAGACCCAGAACGGTGTTGCACAGTGAACCATAGCCTGTTAAGAAGGATGTGCAGCTAGGCTGTGCTTGCATGCTAAGTCGCTTCAGTTGTGTCCTACTCTTTGCAACTGCATGGGCTGTAACCCGCCAGGTTCCTCTGTCCATGGGAATTCTCTAGGCAAGAATACTGGAGTGGGTTGCCGTGCCGCCCTCCAGGGCATCTTCCCGACCCAGGGATCCTGCATCGGCAGGAGGGGTCTTTTCTACTAGCGCTGCCCAGGCTGCCTGGGGTCAGACCCTGGCTCCTTTTCCTCCTAGCTGTGCGCTCTTGGGCAATTCAGAGAACCTCTCAGTATCTTATTTCCTAATCTCTAAAGTGGGAATCATAGCACTGTCCTTTCCTTGAGCTCTTTTGAATAATGAAATGAGTTAATTTCAGAACATTTAGGGTAGGGTCACATCAGTGCATATAAACAAAATAACCACCCATCCTGGGCCCTCCTGAAGGCCTGGCCCCCTATGTCCGGTCATTGTCAGGAGATGTGGACGGGAAGAAAGCAGGTTTTAATATTTCTCATCCTCAAACGATCAAATGAGAAGGAAGGTAGAAATCACCTGTCTGTTTTGGGTTTCGTCTAAAGTGAGAAGTGAGGGCTGTTTTCTGCATCTACCACTTTGGGGAACATCTGTCTTTTGACACAGGTAACCTGAAACCCGGAGAAGGCAATGACACCCCACTCCAGTACTCTTGCCTGGAAAATCCCATGGACGGAGGAGCCTGGTTAGGTTGCAGTCCATGGAGTCACTAAGAGTCAGACATGACTGAGAGACTTCACTTTCACTTTTCACTTTCATGCATTGGAGAAGAAAATGGCAACCCACTCCAGTGTTCTTGCTTGGAGAATCCCAGGGACGGGGGAGCCTGGTGGGCTGCCGTCTATGGGGTCACACAGAGTTGGACACGACTGAAGCGACTTAGCAGTAGCAACCTGAAAGCAGAAATGATCAAACCAGGGCCTCTGTCCTGTGCCATTCCTCGCCCACCCCACCTCCATCCTGACCTCTGGCCCTCTGTCCAGGCAGGTAGAAAACACTTCCACAAAGCACAGCGCAGGAGGTCCCACGCCCAGACTCTGGAGACTGGCTGCAGGTGGATGGAGCATGGAACTCGGAGCCCGCAGAACTGGTTCTGGATCCGGGTCTGGCTTTGGTTCCGGGGCAAAGTCTTGAAAGATCCCTGAGCTGCAGTCTGCAGTTTGGTAGAAAAGGGACTGTCTTGAATCACCTAGGAGACAATAGATGCAAATGTGTGTTGTAAACAGGAAAGCTTGTTGTGTCCTTGAACAGTGGGTAAGGGATCACCACTGAATGAAACTGCCAGTGTGTCTGGCAGCTTCCACCAGGAGACTCCTGCACAGCCTATCCTGGAGGTGTGTGTGTGTGTGTCCAAACTCAGCTCATGGTGTGGAGGCTCAGGAGAATCCTATGGGCTGGTGGAGCTTAGCTGTCAGATGACCGGCCGTGGGCACCTAGAGGAGTGGCCATGTCCCTGACCTGCAGTCAGGACACCTGAGTTCCTAGCTGGTTTCTGTCACTGTGCAGCTTTGGGCAGGTCACTTTCCTCCTCTGGGCTCTGGTTTCACCTTCTGTGAAATGAGAGGATGGGGACAGGAAGCAACAGTGTGGCAGTGTATAGACTGACTAGGTAACTTATGTGAAATGCTTTCGCAAACTCTATGCGTTACAGCATAGAAATAGTGCTGACTAGGTGTTTGGACTCTAGGCTGACCTCTGGAGCAAGCGTGCTGTGTGACCTCGGGCAAGTCACTTCTCTCTGAGCCTGGTTTTCTTCATTGGTTAACTGAGTATCTAGGGCTGGATCAGTAGTTCCAAACCAGCTACATGTTAGAATCAATTTAGGGGATGGATATAAAGATGACCCACCCTGTCCCGGACCAACCCCATCAGAATATCTGGGTGGAGTGTCAGGATCATTTCCAAGCCACCCATGGGTTGCCAGGGCTCAGTCCAGGCAGGGACTAGCCAGGATAGACTAGCCAGTGTCTAGTCTATTGGGAGAGCCCCTCTTGGTTTGAGCTTGTCTAATTTCTCAGAAGTTGGTGAGATATGGTGGTCACAGGTGTCCCCAACACAGGGGCCACCATCCTTATGGCTGAGATGGGGGATTCTTGCCCAGCTGAGGACCCTCTGTTCTCAGCTCTGGCTGAGTCCAAGATTTTCCTCTGGGAGTTTTTAAAAAAACTTCCATGACTGGGTCCCACGGAGAGCAAGTGAATACGATCTCTGGGGGCAAGACATCCCTATTGTATGAGATCCCAGGTGGTTCTAATGTACAACCTGAGCTGAGCTGAGAGCCACTGGTTAAAAAAAGGCCAGCAGGGACTTCCATGATGGCCCCATGGTTAAGAATCTGCCTTCCAGTGCAGGGCAACTAAGATCCCATGTGCCACAGGGCAACTAAGCCCAAGCCCCACGACTAGAGAGAAGCCCTGGGTGCTGAAACAAAAGATCCTGAGCGACACAGAGAAGATCCTGTGTGCTGAAACTGAGACCTGACGCAGCCAAAAAACTGAAATAAATAAACATTAAAGAGTAAAGGGCTGGAGAACCAGAGAAAGCAGAGACCCCTACCTCCTGGCCTCTTCCTTTCTTTGCCTGGAGTGCTCATGGCCTCCTAGCTTTGATGGTTAGCTGTGAGTGAGGCAGGTGGTCTAAAAACTAAGGGCATGGACTCTGAAGCTAGGTGGCCTGGTGAATTCCAACTCTACTTCTTTACTGGCTGTATGACTGGGTTCAAACCATATGATTACTCTGATCCTCAGTTTCTCTATTTGTAAACTGGGGCCCATGAGGGTACCCACCTCATGACGTTGTAGAGGTTGAATGAATTAATGCATGAAAGGGCTACAGAACGGGGCTTGGGGCAGAGCCTGGGGGCTCTAATTGGGGGGCAGGGGCCTGGTCTTGTTCACTCTAGACTCCGGTGTTAGAATCCAGTAGCCCCACCAGTGACCTGGTGCCTGCGAGCCTTCTCAGTCACTTCAGCCGTGTCCAACTCTTCGTGACCCCATGGATTGTAGCCCTCCAGGCTCCTCTGTCAGTGGGATTTTCCTGGCAAGAATACTGGAATGGGTTGCCATTTCCTCCTCCAGGGGATATTCCTGACCCAAGGATTGAACCTGCGTCTCCTGCATTGCAGGTGGATTCTTTACTGTTGAGCCACTGGGGAAGCTCGGTGACCTGTTAGGTTGGATTAAAGGGAAGCTTCTCTATAAACAATGGGCTCATTGCCCATATTTCTCAAGTTCCTGCCTTGATCTTTTTGCCCTTAAACTTGTTAGCTAATTCAGTGGTTCTTAACCATGACTGTGGATCAGAATTACTGGGAGAATTTTTGAGAATGCTGCTCACTGGGCCTAATCCTCTGCTGCCCCACCCCCAATCACAGTTCCTATTCAGTAGATCTTGGGGTGGGGGTGGAGGTCCAGGAGTTTGGGATTTGCCTCTCAAGGGACTTTTATATTCAGCCAGGGCTGAAAAAGTCTGCTCTCAGTGTGACTTCGTGGGAGCCCGGTGACTTGCCTTTGTGCACACACTCACAGGTCAGAGGAAAGTTCTCTTCATTCTAGGAGTCTGGAGTTTTGATTCAAGAAAGTACACCTTAGCCAAATTATTTTCCAATAGTAAGGAAGTTTTTCCATGGAGCCATTTATATTTTCTCACCTTGTGCTAGATTTGAAAAATATGTTTTTCAGCAACTGCTGTAAAAAGGAAGAATCTATTTCTTGATTCCTAGAACCTGAGCTGATTCTGGGGAGTTGCTTGGACTGGCAGCACGTGGTGGAAGTGAGGTTGTGTGAGTTCTGGAACCGAGACATCCAGATGCTCTGCGGCTTTCACCTTTGCCCCTTGGGATGCTCTCCCGAGACCCCACATATGGCAGCCAGAAGTTCACCAACTGAAAGATGAGAGGCCACATAGAGAAGGACTGGGGTGCTCCCAGTAACAGCCAAGACCATCTACCAGACTCATGAGTGAGGCCACGTTGGACCTTCCATGCCAACTGACCTTCCAATGGACCCAGACAAAACCAGCAGAGGAACTGTCTAGCTGACCAGCAGTACTATGAGAAGTCACAGTCATGAAGTTAAGCCATGATGTTTTGGCCTGATTTGTTACATAGCAATAGATGGATAAGATACATCTTGTCCATCTCTTTCAACTCAGGAACTCTATCTATCATCAGGACAAGTTCTCAAAATAAGGGGCAAAAACTTATTCCCTCAAACCCCTGGGGGTTGAACCTGGCCCCCAGGTTTAGCCAACTTGCTAAACAGCCCCCATGTGGGGGTTATTGGGGTCAAGGTGATGCAGACCCCTGGTGGCCTGCTCGTCTTTGGAAGCCTCCTCTTGTAGATGGCCTGAGGCTCCAAATGTCCCCATCAACCTCTGTTCGCGTTGTGGCAATATCCATTCTGTGGCCCCGGAGCCTTGGGAAATCCTGGCGCAATCATGAATGAGTTAAATGCTATCTGATCAGAAGCCAGAGGGCCTGTTTTCATTTTCAAAACTCTGTGTGTCAGTGACTCTAATGCAATGTCCAGCAATGTCTTGAGCAAGTGACCGGCAGGGGACATAGGATGCTATTTACTCAAGATAGCCCCATCACGCAAAAGCCACTTGCCTAACCAGGTTTGTAAGCGATTGTTACGAGACCACCATTGCAACAGGGATGGCCCTGGGTGATGGTCTCAGGAAGGGGCTGATCCTTCCCTGCAAGGCCAGAGTTGGGACCATCTCTCTGCTTTTGGAGTTCTCAGGGCCCTGGGTCTCTGGCAAAAGAGCAGAGAAAAAGCACAGTTGGGAAATCTCACTCAAATGTGGAGTGGTCCTTTTAAGGATGGATGCTCTGGGGAAGAAAGCATCTTGCTACCTTGAAAGGATACAGCTGCTGGACCAGAGGAGGCTGGAGGGGTGGCTGAGACTTGTGGTTGGTGAGGATGATGTGGTCTGGCTCATAAGCCAGTTGCTGAGCAAGAACGAGGCTGCCTGGGCTTTTGAAAGGATTGGTTTGGGTAATAAATCTACAGGGTTGGGACAGGGTTGGGGCGGGGTGGGTCACTCTCCAGCACCAAAACCATGGTGATTAGTGGTCACAATCCTGCCTACCCTCAGGGCTGGCTTTATGGTTGTTTGGGAAGGTCAAATTATTAAATCCTTCATCATTTCTACCTTTGTTCTCTTGGCTAAAATCTGAGTTCCTTCCACACCTTCATCTGAATAGCTCTTATGATTTAAAAGTATTTTCATACATTCTCTCAAATAATCCTCACAACAATCCCAAGAGATAGGCATCATTATATCCATTTTACAGTTGGGAAAGTTGAGGCTTAGAGAAGTTAAATGTCTTGTACAAGATTCCAAGTCATGTGTCCTATGAAAATATAAAGCAAGTAAGAAATGGGACCTGCACACATAATTTAATTCTGCCAGTTACATTAAAAAATGTAAAAATAAACAGGTAAAATTAATTTTAGTACTATATTTTTAGCCTGCTGTGTCCATAATCACTTAAATATGCAATCAGTATAAGCATTATTGAACAATTTTATGTTCTTTTTTCATATTTTTTTTTTCTGTCTTTGGAATCTGCAATGTACTTTACACTTACAACACATCTCAGTTTGGACTTGTCACATTTCTAATGTTCAGGAGGCACTGATGACCAGCGCTGCTGTGTTGGATGGCACAGTTCTAGAACCTTTGACTCTCTGACTCTTTCTCCTTCCTCACAGCATCTGTCTTCCTGTACTATGCATTCTGTTTCCCCCGTTTCTATAGGAGGTACTTGAACCCAATTATTTCCAAGGGCTTTTCCAGCTCTGAGGTTTTCTGATTCCAGAGTGAAGCCAGGATTCTGTCCAGGCTTCTCATAGACCCAAAACACAGAGGATCCAGGAAACATAAAGAAAGGACTCTGGAAACCTGCACACAGGTTGGTATGTTTCTTTCTCTGTGGCCTGCAGGGGTACACAGCAACAGACAGACATAGGGACATACAGATACACAGGCACAAAAGACAGTCTCATAGGCAGAGTTCCCCCAGACCCCTAGATAACCGATGCAAGACACACAGTTACAAAACCAAACACAGAGACGCAGCCCCCATGATGGAGGCTGAGGAAGCACGGAGGTCGGGTGACTCTGAGTGCATTCTTGGTACTCTTGTGAACAAAATGCGCATGTCACCAGGGCAATCATGCCCCATAAGATCCAGATAAAATCACTATAAGCACCCCAAATCCCAACCCGTCACTTCCATATTTTTTCTTTCTATATGTGTGTGTGTGTGTTTGCATGCATGTGCACAGGTCACTCTCTGCACATGGATGCTGGGTGACTGTGTAAGAAGTATTTCCAGCCACAGGTTGTGGTTAAGCAATGTTGGACAACCATCTTCAAGAGGTCCTTGTGGCCCCGACCAGACATGTCTGAATCCATCTCCCCAGCCCCTTTGGACTGTGCCTTCATTTCTTCAATATACAAATGCTGTTTTCTTTCCTTAGGGTTAACCGTGCATTTCTTGACTTTCTGGTCTTCTAGTTTACAAATCCTCCGTTCCCTCTGCCTGTGGAAATATAAAGTGCTCCCCCAACTTCTGTTACTTCCAGACAGAGTTACTTCCATCCTGCCTCTCATCTTTCCCAGTATGAGTTTTAGACCATCTCTTTGCTCTGTACACCCTAAGTGTCCAAGCTCTTGAAGCTAGGAGATGCTCCTGAAGATCTTTGGGGGCTCACAGGGAGGACCCCTTTCTTCTCCCCAGTCCCTCACCCCCATCCCCTGCTCGCTCCCAGGTCTTACCATTTCTAAGGCAAAACACCTCCCTGCTACTGGTCATCCCCCCAAATCCCTTCCTAGTCTCATCCTACTTTGCAAATATCCAGTGAAGTATTTGTAATTTCCCCTTCCCCAAACACCCGAAACAAAATCAGCTCTCTCCTTCAGAGGAATCCTGCTGTCAGCTTTCACTTACATATTTCTGTCTTTAATTCATGGATTGAGATTATAACTGGGCAAGGTCTTTAACCCAGGGTCTCCAGCTCTCCAGCTGTTTGCTTATCTCTGCTTTCAGGAGGGTGAAGCAGGTGTCTCCCAGGGAGGTGAGACCTTTCTGCCACTCAATGTCCGTCCCCTGTTGCTGTACCTAAATGCTCACGTGCCCCGGGGGCTCTTCTCAGTGTTCTGTATAATCTCTTTGAATTTTCAAAATAGCCTTAGGAGGTAGGTACTATTATTATCCAGATATTACAAACAACACAGCTGAGACAGAGAAGTTAGTGACTTGCCCAAGATCATGCGACTCAGGAGCCATGGCACTGGGAATGTGCCCTGGTGCTGTCCTGGTCTCCAGCCCACTCTCTGGGGCTTTCTGGTCTGGGTTTGTGCCTGCAGGCCCCTTCTCCCTTAGCAGGCAGAGCTGTGGGTAGGGCGACAAAACAGTGATGTAGGTGGGTAGAAGTTTAGATCGAAATCCCGAGGGATGGGATATTTACTGATGAGATGCTTGGTGTCGAGTGGGGCTGGCACCCACCTCCTGCCAGTGCACCCCAAGGGCAGCAGGACATTCTGCTGTCGCCAGGGTGGCGGCCTTAGAAAGCAGGGTGCTTTCTCTGAGTGTCTGGACTCTTTCTCCTCTTTCTCCCCTTCCTCCATTCCCCATCAAAGTGACTGAGCCACTTAGCTGCTTTGAAGCCCTTTGCAATTCGAGTTGCTCATTCTGATGGAGGGATGTTCCTGAGACTCTCTGTGGGCCCCTGGAGGCATTGCCCAACACCATGTTTGTCAAATGATCGACATGGTCTGGTGTTTTGAAATAAAGTTCTTAAAGAGAAGGCAAAAGGTGTTTTTTTTTTTTTCTCCCCACAGAGGAGAATTTCTCTGTGCTGTGGAAGGGGTGTGTGATTCTAGATAGATAAAGAAACCTGTCTAAACTCAGGAAGTACCAGCAGGACTAGAACCTCCATTGGTTTTCGGGAGAAATCAGTTTTCTTCCCAGAGCAACTGCATGATGAGGGAGGCAGTTTGCAAAGCTTGAGGGGGAGAGGGGATGAGTGCAGGGTGAAAGGTGGGGAGGTGGATCAGGGAGCAGATGATGGAATGAGCTGGTCAGCCCCCTGTAGGGAAAGGCATGTGGTTTAACAGTATGCAGAGTACAGGCTGCAGGGGTTGGGGTGGATGGGCTGTTAGGTGTAGTGTAAGAAGGAAGGAGAGTGATTATATGGGTCCATAGTATTAAGGGATGCTGCTAAGATGGTGCTTAGGGGTATGTATGTGTTTTGTCTGGAGTGTAGGATTATGACTTGAATAGTGTAGTAAGAGTGCATTGGACGACATGTAACAGAAAACTCAAAACTCATGGCTTCAATAAGAAGGGGATTATTTTCCTCACAAAACAAGACTTCTGAATGGGCAGGCAAGAGCTGGTGCAGACACTCAGGTCCAGGCTTTCTTGATCTTCTCGACCTACCATCTTGGTGTGTTGACTTTCGACCTTCTGGTTGCGAGATGGGCATCATGCCCATCGGCCAGGCAGGAGGAAGGAGCAAGAGATCACACCAGCTGGGGCTGTTTACTTTTTATTGGGAAAGTCATAAACCTTTCCGGTTGCCTCCCCGCTTTCCAGCAAACTTCTGCTTAGATTTCACCGGTCGGCCACAATTGTGCCATATGGTGACCCCTTTAACAGCAAAGGAGATGGGGAAGTGAATTATTTGCTTTTCCCACCTATCTACTAGAGGAAGTCGTGGGAGAAGGAGGTGGGGGTGGGTGTGGATTGGTCAATCTCTAGCGCTGCCCTAAGTTGGAGACTGAAATGATGTGGGAGTGTGTTGCCAGGTAGGTAAGTAGGTAGTTGGGAAGGGGGTCCCACAAAAGGACTATCACCTTTTTTCTCAGGCATCGTGTAGTCCAACTCTGCTAGCCACAGAGATCTTGGCTAGCTACTTACCTTCTCTAAGTTTTCCTTGTGGGACACGTAAATACCCAGCACAGGACACAACACTTAGCTGGTGCCCAGCCAGAGGGAATTCAACTGTGTGAAAGCTTATGGAGAGTGGTGGGTTTTCAGCCGGGAGGGGAGAGAGATTCAGTCTACTCCTGCATGCCTATCTCCATCAAAATCTTGCCCTAGTACAAGCTCTAAGTCTCGGGTCCCTCCCTGTTTGTGTTTCAGGTTGACTCTCTCCAAAGAGCTTGTTGGGTCTGCGATGGGGTTTGGCTCCTTCAGGGCAGAGGCCCAGGGAGGGGGCAGCGGAAGGGGTGGGGTGTGGGGTGGGGGGGCCAGACGCACCCTTCCTTACGAAGGGGTGGGTGGGGCTTCCCTGGTGGCTCAGTGGCAAAGAACCCACCTGCCAGTGCAGGAGACACAGGTTGGATCCGGGTCTGGGAAGATCCCACAGGCTGTGGAGCAACTGAGCGTCGCGGCACAACTACCGAGCCTGTACTCTAGAGGCCGGGAGCCACGGCTTCTGAAGCCCGCAGGCCCGAGAGCCCAAGATCCGAGATCCGCAGCAAGTGAGCAGCCCCTCCTCAGCAACGGAGGCCCAGCAGGGCCAAAAGCAAGTGAATAAATAAAAATGTAAAACAGGAGCGGCTGTGAGGCAGGCTGTCTAGCACTTTCCCCAGGGTCTCATCGCGGAGCCCTCGAAGGTGGATGTCACTGACCTCATTCTCAACACAGGAAAGCTGAGGCTCAGAGGGGAAAGTTCGTCGTTCGAGCTACCCCAGTTTGGAGTATGTGTGGGACCTGGGGGCTGGAGGAATTCCCAGGGCATCCTAGGGGGTGGGTGTGGGCGGCCGGGCCTCCTGGCGGGGGTGGGCAAGGCTGCCTGTGAGTGTGAGAGGGCGGGCTCCCAGCTCTGCAGCAGCAGGCCAGGGAGACACTGAAGGGCGCTGCGGTGATGAAACCTGTGTGACTCATTTCTACCTGGCCCAGTGGCTTTTCCACCCAGCGTGCTCTGGAGGCCAAGCTGCCCCCTGGGGGGTTGACTGTGGCGGGTGAGGGGCTCTGAGTATCTTTCCAAGGCCTCCCCCGCTTTGGGGGGCTTTTGTCCTTGAGCTTTTACATGTATCATTCTGGCTCTCAGCTAGTCCTCTCTTCCCCGCTGAGGGCTGCTTTCACAAATGTGGCCCCAGTCTTACCTTCTCTGGGAAGTCTTCTCTGATTGCCCCCACCCACCACACGCACCTGCACTTAGAGGGCACTCAACCTCTGTGGGCGGGTCCCAATTTGCTCACTGTGAAAGTGCAGATGCTCAGAGCAGGCAAATAAAAGGGACTGATCTTCACTTTACAAGTGTCCCAGTATCTGCCTTTGTCAAATATCAACACGTATCAACACAGACTAGAAATTGATTTGATGTACGGAAATTAGATACGCCCAGACCACTATTAAGACCTACAAATAAAGGACACTTGGGTTCAGATTCAGTCCTTCCCATGTTTTACTTTTTGAAAGCCAGTTGAATTCACTTGCCCTCCTCCCTCTCCTTTTGATGGGAAAACAACATAAAAATAACACTAAAGATTTCTTTTTTTGGAAGAAAGAGGAAAAAAGAATCCTTTCCACCCATCAGCCCTCTTATTTTTGAACATTCCAGTCTCTGTTCACATGCATGTAGACTGAAATAGCCACAGTCCTGGAGCTTTGACTTGACTGCTGGGCTGTGAGCTTCCTGGGAGGAAGCAGAGACCCCTGTCATTCACCTGGAAGCCAGCAGAGTGCCAGCCAGGGGTGGCAGACCCTGGCTGCGTGCATGCTAAGTCCCTTCAGTCAAGTCCAACACTTTGTGGGTCTATGGGCTGTAACCCACCAGGCTTCTCTGTCCGTGGGATTCTCCAGGCAAGAATACTGGAGTGGGTTGCCATGCCCTCCTCCGGGGATCTTCCTGACCCAGGGATCGAACCCGAGTCTCTTAAGTCTCCTGTATTGGCAGGCAGTTTCTTTCCCACTAGCACCACCTGGGAAGCTCAGACTCTGGCTACAAGAGTTATTGTCACTGTTGCTGTGACATAGCATGGTTGAGTCAGAGGTCAGGGTCGCTGCCCTCATTTGGCAGTTTTAGGTAACCCCCTCCTTCATCTGATCCTCATAACCATCTTGCAGGGTAGGTGTTATTCCCTTCCTTTTACAGAAGAGGAAAAAGCTGCTTACCTGCCCAGAATTATAGAATTACCAACTGGCCGAGCTAGGATTTGAACCTAGTACATTTGAGCTTACCACCTATAGGTTTTTTTTCCCCTTTAAAAAGATGTATTTATTTAGGTTTTGCTTGGTCTTTGTTGCACACAGGCATTCTCTAGTTGTGGCAAGCGGGAGCGACTCACTAGTTGTGCTGCGTGGGCTTCTTCCTGTGGTTTGTGCTCTTGCTGGGGAGCCGGGACCCTAGCAGCACGGGCACAGCGTCAGTGAGTTGCCATCAGGCTTATGGGATCTTCCCAGAGCAGGGACTGAACTGTGTCCTCTGCACTGGCAGGCAGATTCTTTGAACCACTAGGGAAGCCTGAGCCTGTAGTTTCTGCATTGCACTAGGGTTTCTCAAACGCAGCACTATTCATATTTGGGGCTGGATATTCTTGGCTGTGTGGGGCTGTCCTGTGCATTAGAGGATGTTTAGCAGTGTCCCCAGGATCCACTCACTAAATACCAGCAGCCCTCTCTGCTCCCTCCACCCCTCCATCGTAACAGCCAAACATGTTTCCAGACATTGGCTAATGTCCTCTAAGGCACAAAATAGCCCAGGGCTAAGAAGCACTGTTGCACAGTAAAGACAAGCAGACCGTGTAGCCTGTTTCTTTCATGTCCTTTCCCGGAGTCTAGGGCGGCATATACAGTAGGTGCCAATCCACGTGGCTGCCTGCCAGGGCCCCTTGCTGTCTGCGTTTGTGGTTGGTCCACAGGCAGGTTTCTGCTGTTTAAGAGGCACAGAAATGAGGATTTATGTCCAGTCTCTGGCTCAGCCTAGCAGGTCCTGGCACTCTGTCCAGGAATCTGGGATTTGCTTGTCCCTGGCTACACCCAGCTGTGTTTGGGAGACTTACCTTTGGGGTGAGGCCTTGGCTGCTGCGGGCACACCCAGCAGCATTGTACGAATTAGGAACATGCACCCATGCCTTCTCCCTGTGCCGGGGCACAAGGCTTGGTGAACAGAGGCTGGGCTGGATTCCTGCCTCCACTCACCCTCTTGGATGTTCTTGTAGAATCTACAACCTGAATGACCTTTCATAGCAGCCCCAAAGTAGAGCATTTTGCTAACTCTCTCTCTCTCTCGTTCCACCCCATGTAGGCAGGGGAAGCTCATAGATGAAGCCTAAACTTGCCTTGTGATCTGAGACTGAACCTTTTCCTCCCCCAAATGTGCCCTGGACTTGCTCCTTTACTCACTCAACAAACACATAAGACATCTACTTTGTGCAAGGACGCATCTAGACAACTGGGTTTTGAGCACCAGAAATGAGGTATATGATATAATGTGGCCCAGTGATTCTCCAAGTCTGGTTCGGGGACCCTCGCAGCGGATCTGTGAGATACTAGGATTTTCTTCATTATGCTTTAATCCAAACCATGTATTACACAGTCCTGAATCCAGAAGAAGAGATGGAAACCCAGCTGCTTTCTCTTAAGCTCAGCATGAAGGAGATGTGCCAGATACAAAACAGTGCCACCCTTCTCAGTAATTTTTGTTTTATTTTGAAAAATAGGGCTATTTTTCATGAAAAGATATATAATATCTTATTTATTTCATATTTATGTTAAAGTGAAACGGGTTTCTTGTTATTTCAGTTGAATTAATGAACATTAAAATTTAAAAATTTTGGGGATTTCCTTGAAGGTTCATTGGTTAAGACTGCGCTTCCAATGCAGGGGTTGCAGGTTCGATCCCTGGTCGGGGAACTTAAATCCCACATGCTATGGTGTGGTCAAAAATAAATTTAAAAAAAATTTAGTTTCTATTGAAGCAAATATCAGTAGATAGAATCCACAAAAATGAAAGCTCACTGGAGGGCCTGCATAATTGTTAAGACTGTAAAAAGTGCCTGAGGCCAAAGGTCCGGGGACTGCTTATGTAGTGGGGCAGAGCCCTGGGCTTGGAGAATTGAAAATCAATACCAACCCAGTTCTTCATTAGCAGGTTGTGAACTCTGGGAAAGTCCCTTAAATTTTCCGAGCCTCAGGTTTCTCATCTATACAATGGGAGTCTAGTGGCCTCCTCAGAGGGTGATTGTGAGAATTTTGGGTCGCTTGCTGGAGCTTGTGATCTGTGGAAGGCTGGAGCTGAGCTGCGGGTGGTGTTGAGGTGCTCCAGGGGGACGTGTTGAGTGGACAGTGCCATGAGGGGAGGGGATACCAGTTTCCCCCACAAGGTAAATATGTGAGGATTGGGAAAGTTGGTCAAGGGAAAGGAATTCAGTTTGTGAAATAGCTTCAAAGGGGAGTTGGAGGCAATGTGTTTTGCCTTTGATTATTTTGACTGTAGCCACTGTTAAGGTTTTTAATCTTCTGCTCATGGTTCTCCTCTTCCTCTTTTCAACAGACAGAAAGGTCTTCTTAAGGTGCAACTAGCTGTCCCTTGCTGGGGTCCACTCAGGGAGGTAGCCTCCATGTCTGCTGGACACAGAGCCCTGGGAAGTAGCTTCAGAGAAGTGCAAAGGCCCACGGGTGTCCAGAGGGGACCAGGCATTAGTCCTGACCAGGCAGCTGAGGAGGGGCTTCACCACCAGGCTTGCCATGTTGGGGGTAGCAAAACGGCCCTTCCATCAGCCTGTCATGGCGCTGAATTTATGCCACGTGAGATTTCTTCTGTGGGCTCTGGTTCTTATTTACCAGGAGCCTTATTCTACCTAAGTATAAATAACAGAACAACTTGTCACTAGCCAATGAATGCCTCATGAGGGCCTTATTTGTTTGATAACAGAAAACAGGGCTTTGGGATCATGACCTGGAGAACAGATAAATGTTGAATGTCACAGCCCCTTCTGAGTTTCCAGCCTCTGTCTTAGCTCTTGGCTCTTCTGGGGCCCCTGGAACCCAGCCATGGGTTTAGGACCACTCCTGTCCTGGAGAGGATGGGTCTCAAATCTTTAAACCCCAGGAACTTAGCATTCTTCCTCCCTCAGCTCCTTTTTCCCTTATCTGTTCCAATTCTGGTTCAAACCCCTACCTAACAAGGCTCTACTTGCTTAAAGACTGAGAAATATCAAATTGGAAATTTGTATGATATTTAGGAGCTTGTATTGACCCTGAGATCTCTATCTTCATCTTAATGATGCAGCTTAACTACTGTTTGTCTAATGAATTTCTAGTGGCTTCATTAAGGCCTCTAGTGGGTGGAGTTCGCAGAGCACTGCTTCCTCTCCTAAATGTCCACATTCTGATTCCTGGAATTTGTGAATATGTTGCCTCACCTGGCAAAAGGGACTTTGCACAAGATGTAATTAAGTTAAGGCTCTTGAGATCAGAGATTATCCTGGATTATCCGGAGGGCCTGATGTAATCACAAAGGTCCTTAGGAGAGGGAGGCAGGAGGGTCAGAGGCAGAGGAGGGGTGATGATGGATGCAAAGGCTGGGCTGATATGGCTGCTGGCTGTGAAGATGGAGGCAGGGACCCTGAGCCAAGATTCCAGCCTCACAGGCTGGAGAAGGCAAGCAAATAGATTTTTCTCCTGGAACTTCCAGGAAGGAGCACAATCCTGCCAATATGACCCATTGAAACCCAGTCTGGACTTCTGACTCCTGGGATTATAATATAATAAATTCGTGTTGTTTTAAACTGGTAAGTCTGTGGGGATTTGTTGTAGTAAAAACAGGAAACAAGTACAGTTGGGAAAAAGGACTGTCAGAAACTGATCAACTGGTAGGTAGATACTCCTCAGGATGAAAGAACATGTCGTGGTACAAATAATGCATGTTGATGTTTGGCAGAAACCAACAAAATTCTGTAAGGCAATTAATCTTCAATTAAAAAATAAATTAAAAAAACAAAAACCATATGGTAGCCATACTAAAAATTAGAAAAAATAAAGCATTACCATTCATTAAAAAAAAATAATTCATGGATTCTCCCCTCTAGGAGCTGACAGTCTAGCAGTGGGAACCAGACTTAAGGCAAATAAGTCTAGAGTGATGAACACTGGGGTGAAGTTGCAGCTCAAGCACAGTTGACTGAGATGCTGCTTCTGCTCAGTGAGTTCCTGGGAGGATTTCTATTAGAGGTGACATTTGGGTTGGTCCTTAAGGGAAGGATAAGATTCCCATGAATGGGCAGAGGGAATAGCGTGAGTGATGGCTCAGAAGTGGGAAAGCACAGCATGATCCCAGAACTCCAGGGAGAGTTTGGTTTGGAGCCAGTGATTTTCTATCAGGATGTTTGGCTCTGAGCAACAGACAATCTCAAGTCCCTTCATACAGAAGAAGCCCCAAAGTAGGGTGCATCTAAGTTCACCAATATGGTGCCTCCACGACCTCTCCAGCTGTTTTTTCCTCCTCTGTTTTGCACCCGCATCTCACAGGGCTTGCCTTGGCCACCCCATCACTCCCTAGTCACAGGAACCTAGTACAGACATGACAGTTTCTAGGAGGGGCTGGGGACTCATTCTTCACACAAATGTCTACTTATTGGCAAAGAAACGTTTCCCAGAAGTTTCCATTCCTCTTTTTCTATGTCTCCAAGGCCAGAATTTTATCTCCTGCTCACTGGCCAGAGGACTGGTCTAGGGAAGTGTGTGTGTAGAATAGAATAGACTATCAAACAGCTTTGGTGTTCTGTTAACTCAGAAGATGGGGAGATGAATTTTGGATAAGCCACCAAAAGTGTGTGCTGCCGGGGATGTAGCATTGGGGATGAACGAGGGAGGATGGGGAGGACTTGGATGCCAAGTGGGCGTTGTCTGTTCGTTTTTCTGGTCTTTGGGAGCCGTGAAAAGTTGTAGAGCAAGGGTGCGATCTGACCAGAGCTGAGCTTTAGAGAGATCACTCTGGCATTGTCATGGAGTGGAGAAGCGCTTCCTTGCAGGCGGAGAGATAAGTTGGAAGCTAATGCAGTCATCCATGTAAGAGGGCAGCTGCTGTGCTCAGTTGTGTCTGACTCTGCGACTCCACAGACTGTAGTCCCCCAGGTTCTTCTGTCCATGGGATTTTCCAGGCAACACCACTGGAATGGGCTGTCATTTGCTTCTCCTGGGGATCTTCCCAACCCAGGGATCGAACCCTTGTCTCCTGTGTCTCCTGCATTGGCAGGCGGGTTCTTTACCTCTGTGTCACCTGGGAAGCCCTGTAAGAGGGCAGTGAGTGTGAAAGGGAGAATGGAAATGAGAAGCATCGTGGGAGCAGCATGGATGGAACTTTGGGCTGATCCTCTCTCCCCACGTCTCATCCATCCCCAGTCCTGTTGGCACGGAGCTCCCCGTTTTCACAGCTGGTGCTCTACTTCCCCTCGCCTGCTTCTCCCAGCAGGTTTACCACCCGCCCCACTTCCATTTCACTCCCCTCTAATCTAAGGGGAACGCTTTATTTTTGGGGGGCTCCAAAATCACTGCAGATGGCGACTGCAGCCATGAAATTAAAAGACGCTTGCTCATTGAAGGAAAAGCTATGACCAACCTAGACAGCATATGAAGAAGCAGAGACATTACTTTGCCAACAAAGGTCTGTCTAGTCAAAGCTGTGGGTTTTCCAGTGGTCATGTATGGATGTGAGAGTTGGACTAGAAAGAAAGCTGAGTGCCGAAGAATGGATGCTTTTGAACTATGGTGTTGGAGAAGACTCTCGAGAGTCCCTTGGACTGCAAGGAGATCCAACCAGTCCATCCTAAAGGAGACCAGTCCTGGGTGTTCATTGGAAGGACTGATGCTGATGCTGAAACGCCAATCCTTTGGCCACTTGATGTGAAGAACTGACTCATATGAAAAGACCCTGATGCTGGGAAAGATTGAAGGTAGGAGAAGGGGACAACGGAGGATGAGATGGTTGGATGGTATCACCAGATGTGTATAAGAGACAGGTCATTTGCTTCTCCTGGGGATCTTCCCAACCCAGGGATCGAACCCTTGTCTCCTGTGTCTCCTGCATTGGCAGGCGGGTTCTTTACCTCTGTGTCACCTGGGAAGCCCTGTAAGAGGGCAGTGAGTGTGAAAGGGAGAATGGAAATGAGAAGCATCGTGGGAGCAGCATGGATGGAACTTTGGGCTGATCCTCTCTCCCCACGTCTCATCCATCCCCAGTCCTGTTGGCACGGAGCTCCCCGTTTTCACAGCTGGTGCTCTACTTCCCCTCGCCTGCTTCTCCCAGCAGGTTTACCACCCGCCCCACTTCCATTTCACTCCCCTCTAATCTAAGGGGAACGCTTTATTTTTGGGGGGCTCCAAAATCACTGCAGATGGCGACTGCAGCCATGAAATTAAAAGACGCTTGCTCATTGAAGGAAAAGCTATGACCAACCTAGACAGCATATGAAGAAGCAGAGACATTACTTTGCCAACAAAGGTCTGTCTAGTCAAAGCTGTGGGTTTTCCAGTGGTCATGTATGGATGTGAGAGTTGTACTAGAAAGAAAGCTGAGTGCCGAAGAATGGATGCTTTTGAACTATGGTGTTGGAGAAGACTCTCGAGAGTCCCTTGGACTGCAAGGAGATCCAACCAGTCCATCCTAAAGGAGACCAGTCCTGGGTGTTCATTGGAAGGACTGATGCTGATGCTGAAACGCCAATCCTTTGGCCACTTGATGTGAAGAACTGACTCATATGAAAAGACCCTGATGCTGGGAAAGATTGAAGGTAGGAGAAGGGGACAACGGAGGATGAGCTGGTTGGATGGTATCACCGACGTAATGGACATGAGTTTGAGTAAGCTCTGGGAGTTAGTGATGGACAGGGAAGCCTGGTGTGCTGCAGTCCACGGTGGTCACAAAGAGTTGGACATGACTGAGCTACTGAACTGAACTGAACTGAATCTACAGGATGGTCTCAAATTGAGCACTAACCAACATTTTGGGTCTGACAATTCTCTGTTGTGAGAGGGGCCTGTCCTGAACACAGCAGGGAGTTTGGTGGCATCCTGGCCTCCACCCAGGATGGGTGATAAATGCCTGTAGCACCCTTACCCCCAGCGTTGACAACCGACCATGTCTGCACGTGTGCCATACGTTCCCTGGGGGCAAAGTGCCCACAGTTGAGAACCACTGTCTGGTAATCTTTAAAATGACAAACCTGATAGAGCTGCTCCCTTGCCTCCCATCTTCAACGTCTCTGGAGATTTCTGGCTACACTCCTTATGCTGCTGGTTTCTGCACACCCTTTGAACTTCACCCCCAGCTACCCCTCCCCTTTTCTAAGCCTGCTCCGGATATACTGGTCTTCTCTCTACTCCTCAAGCCCTTCCCAAGAGTTGTGTCTTATGTCTGAAATGTTCTCCCACCTCTTTGCCTGGCCATACCTGAGCATCCCTCAGCTCTTGGAGCCAATGTGACTTCTTCCAGGAAGCCTTCCTGATTTCCCCCAATCCAGATTGAATCCCCAGTTATGAAATACCCTCTCAAACAGTACCCTCTTGATTCAACTGAGGGGCTAAACCAGAAGATGAGTGAGGGGTTGTTTCCTGTGAGGGGTCTGAAATCTGGCTGGTCAAGGGAGGGCAGTTTTTGTGACCAGAGGCATCACATGGAATGTATTAGTCTGAGGGGTCATGGTGCATCTGAAAACTGCACGTTATCCTTGTGCCTTCAGAGAAGACACTGCTGGGTGCATGTAGGGGTGCTTGGGGTCTGGATACAGGTGGGAAGTTCTCGCTGGTCCAAAGAGACCTCTTGGCTGTGAAAGCGTGCTAACTTTCATATGAGCTGGGTAGCTTGGGCACCTCAGTTCACATTTCTGAGACTCATTTTTACCATCTATAAAGTGAGTATACATTCACAATCTTCTACCAAGTGAGGCCTGTTTTATAGAGTTGCAATTCAGTTAATGACAACATATATAAGATGCTTGGCACATCTTAAGCACTCAACAGGTGAATCAACTGTTATTGTACGTGAGTGGGGAGTCTTAGCTCCCTGCCCTGGGGCTCCCTCAACTGAGCGTGTGCGTATGTGTGTGTGTCTGTGTGTGCGTGTGTCTGTGTGCATGACTGTGCATGTCTCTGTGTGAATGCATGTGCGTGTCTATGTGTGTGTGTCTGTGCATTAGTGTGTGTGCGTGAGTGTGTGTGTGGCAATCTGGGCAGGGGGCTGCCGGCTCTTACTCCGCAGGAAGTCGGAGCACTCCTGACAGCTCAGCACCCTGCCTGCTCTGGTCACGGGCACCTCACCCCAGGTGGCTGGAGGCGGCTGGTTGGCAGTGGTGTGGGTTTTTCACAATGACAGTTTCCTGAAAGTCACCCTGACTCTGGGCTGGGCATTGCTGGGTACCGGCCAAGGGGGGAAACATAGAAAGAGGAAGGTGCTTCCTGTTAGAAAGCAGAGGGCTGGGGGGTGAAACAAGGGGAGCAGGGCCCCAGAATCGAGGTGGGGCTGTGGAGCAGCCTCAGCCAATGTCCAGGACCCTTAGGGCCTGGGAGGTGGAGGGGCCGGCGCGGCCTCCCGTGGCCAGCTCTGCCCAGGCCTGGCCAGCCCTGCCCAGGCCTGGCCAGCCCTGGGCCAGGTTGGTCAGCAGACCTCTCCCGGGCCCTGCCCTGGCCCAGTCGGCCTGGGGCCCTGCCTCTCTCTGCCCTGACTGAGCTGCTTCCCTCAGCATCCCCTCTCCTGCCTCTCAGGCCCTGGACTGCTTTGCTTTCGAACCTACTTAGAAAAAAAGGAAGGAAGCTGAGGGCTTCCCTCCCAGAGAGGCCACCACCCAGCAAGGCCAGGCTGCACGTGGCGGCTCCTTCCAGCTCCCCTGCAACTCTAGCAATGGGGCCCTGCTGGCTGTGCAAGACCCCTCCTCCGCTCCCACCCCCATCCCTGAGCCCTCTGCCATCCTGGGCTGCCTGGGCTCCTCTGAGGGGAAGGTTATACATCTGTCATATGCCCCGCTTATCACGGGCACTGCCCGATCACGGTGGAGAGAAATCCCCACAAACCCTACAGAGGTGACTGCGCCAGCCGACTACTCGCCTGCTTTCTCCTTTCTTCCCTCAGGCCCTGGATTCCATCCGCTCACCCCCTTTTGCAGCTGCCTGTTGGCCGGGGGATTCGAGCAGGTTTTAGCACCCCTGGGCCTCCTCGGATGGAGGTGTAATACTTACAGCCCCGTCAGGGCTGACATGACGATGCAGCGACCTGGAAGTCTCTCACTGCGGCTGGCGCGTCACAGGCTCGTGGGTCACGGCCCTGTGTCCTTTTTTGCCTGGGGCAACCTGGTTTATGCCCACTGTCCTAGTGCCGTTATTTAGTTGCTTATATTTTGGTGGCATTGTGTAGCTTGTGGGCGCTTAGTTCCAAGCAGGGATCGAACTCCATTCCCCCTGCCTTAGCAGCATGGAGGCTTAACCACTGGACTGCCAGGAAAGTCCCTAGTGTCATTATTAATAGACACCCCTTTTAATTCCCAGAAGTGTCCCGATTTGGACACTAAATGACACAGCCAGGGTCTGTTCCCCTCTCCTAACCGTTGGGGCCCCTGTTCCCTCGGTGGCCCACACTGGGCCAGGTTCTCATCCCAGCTCTGCCACCGAGCACAGTAGAGCCTCGGGCAAGCTGCTGCCCTGAGCTTCGGTGGCCCCAGCTATGTGGCCACTGTCACCCGCTGCCCTGGAGGGCCTGGCCGTGTGCTGTTCTGGTCTGTACCCTCAGTGCCTGGCACACAGTGGGTGCTTTGCTGGCTGGATGACTGACCTGCTCTGACTGGGGAAAACATCTCCACCCCACTTCAGACTCCCAGGGATGCTGGAGGCCGAATCAGGGCCAGCTGGCGCTCGTGGTCAGTGCCCCAGGACTGCCAGCTCGCCTCCCCGGCCTCCCCACCCCCAGGTGGGATGTGGGCCCTGGACTGACTCCAGCTGCTTCAAACCTCCTCCCCAATTCCTCAGAGCACCCATTTCCTCAGTTTCATGCTGGGAGATTGGGCAAGACGGGGTGTCAGGCTGCCGCCAACGCCAGCCGGGTTTCTGGCCTCAGGGGCCACACTCCACAACGGGCTTGTGTGACACCAAGGCCGTGGTGTGGACCCTGGCTGTGCCCCTCAGTCATCGTGTGACTGCGGGCAAGCCTCTTATCCTCCTAGGCCACTATTTTCTCAAGGGAACAACGGGGAAATCTTACTTTGGCTGCAGGGCGGAGTCAAGGAGAGGCCGACGTAGGGGTGGAGAGGCCGACGTAGGGGTGCAGTGCAGGGGCCCAAGTAGGCACGTGACACACATCAACCCCTCCCGCCAGGCTTTGCTTGTGGAAACGCAGCTTCCCCTCCCCCACTTCCCCCTGATGTCTCTCCTGGGCAGCCAAGGTGAGACCAGTGTCCCAGCTGGATGATGGGAACTGGTCACCCTTCACCACACAGTATCTGAGTCCAGGGAAGTATGACAAAAGGCTTAACGACAATGTAACCAAGAGGAGACTGGGCATCCCTGGTGGCTCAGACGGTAGGGAATCTGCCTGCAATGCAGGAGACCTGGCTTCAATCTCTGGGGTCAGGAAGATCCCCTGGAGGAGGAAATGGCCACCCACTCCAGTATTCTTGCCTGGAGAATTCCATGGACAGAGNTTAACGACAATGTAACCAAGAGGAGACTGGGCATCCCTGGTGGCTCAGACGGTAGGGAATCTGCCTGCAATGCAGGAGACCTGGCTTCAATCTCTGGGGTCAGGAAGATCCCCTGGAGGAGGAAATGGCCACCCACTCCAGTATTCTTGCCTGGAGAATTCCATGGACAGAGGAGCCTGGAGGGCTGTATAGTCCATGGGGTCGCAAAGAGTCATACATGATTGAGCAACTAACACTTTTTCCAACCAAGAGAAAACCAAGAAACCACGGTCCCTGAAAGTGTCCAATGTGGACACGGTCGGGTAGCTTACCCATCACAGGCTGATTTCTTAGGGAGGAAGCAGGACAGTCCCAGGTGCTGTTCCCTAAGCACTTATTAGGTGCTGGCATCTGCACTCAGGTGATGCATTTCATCTCACACTGTTCTGGGAAGGAGGCGTTGTTACTCTGACTTCAAGATGGAAATGGCATTGCTCTCCTTGCCTGATTTATTCTCTGGCTAACTTATTCTCAGCAGACTTGCTGAGGAGACTTGAACCCAGGCGTGTGTATCACCCAAGCCTGCGTGTCTTCCATCACCTTCCCCATCCAGGTCCCCCAGGCCTTTGTTCCATCCCCTCTCTCTGTCACAGTTGCGCTTGCCTCTGGGGATGCCTCAGTTTCCTCCCGCTCCATCAGCTGAGCCCTGCCTCCCACCCACTTCTCAGGGCTGCTTTGAAGATGGATCAGAGTGTGTTTTCCCAAAGCTCCCAGGGCCCTCCAGGGCCTCACCAGGGCAGCGTGTTATTAGCTAAAGCACAATGACAGCAGCAGTGTAGCCATAATGAGTGCTCTCCCAGCATCCTGTCGCCGAGGCAAGTGGCAGGCGTCATTAGCCCCATTTTAGAGATGGGAAAGCAGAGGCCGAGATCATCATTTGTGACCTGCCCACGGTGCTATGATGAGTCAGTGGAGGCTCCTTGCAAGCTTCCTTTGTTCTCTTCCCCTCTGGAGAAAAGGAGGGTCAGAAAAGAGAACTGTCACCCTGGGAACATCAGACTCATCTTCAGAGAGGAAAGGGGGTACACAGCCAGACTCTGTGGCTCCAGCCTGGCCTATGATGGGAGTGGAGAGAAATGAAGATGAGGATGTCCAGGATCCCTTCCTCACTGGACACAAGCTCTGGGTGTTAGTGCTGGGACAGTGTCCCCCAGGTTTCTCCAGCTGTTACTTTGAAGCTAAAACCAAGGCCAAGGAGGTGGTGGAGGTGATGTCTATATGTTCTGGTTCTTCTAGCCCAAAGGGAAGAAACTGATATGGAGGAAGGAGATGGGGAGGAAGGCAAAGAACTCCCATGTGCTCAGCACCTTTCATGTGCCACACATTTTACATCTCATCCCCATTAGACCGATGGGGAAACTGAGGCCAGGGGGGTGAAGCATTTCCTGTGGGTTGCACAGCAGGTGGAAAACAGATCTGGAATTCCAGTCCAGGCTTCTTTAGCTGGAAAGCTATTGCTTTGGAAGCAGCCCACCTTGCTGCCTCTTTGGGAGACGTGGGGTCTACACAGGGTTGGCTTCATGCCTGTGGGACTCGTGTGATCACACAGGCTCCTGCTTTTACAGGGACCCTGCCGCTGGGTTAATTGGTCCTGCTGTCACTGTCCTTGAAATTCTTAATAAATTTTGAACAAAGGTTCTTGCACATGGTGTGGCTAGTCCCAGGTCTAAGCACAAAATTTGCAGAGGGCTTTGGGTTGATCATTTTGACTAAGTGTCCTGACATGCATTGTAGGAAGCTGAGTGATTGGAGCAGGCCTCGTGAGCATCACATTCATAGGGCTTGAGGGTTTGGTGAGGACCTCTTGTGGGAAGAAGGACCCTGATGGAGAGAGAAGCTGGGTTTCAGCCTTGGAGGACCTGGTGCCTGGTGGAGCTTTAGAGCGACAGGTGCTAGAGAACAAGGAAAGGGGACCAGGAGTTCCCCGGGATGCTTTGGGCTGGTTGAGGGCCTTACTTTGGCTGTTAGTCCAGGAAGTTGGGTTGCTGAGAAACTGTTGATATGCTTAATCATGAATCCAATGGTCAGAACCAGAGGGGAGGCATGACCTGGTTTTTCTTTCAAATAAACACTTGTGGAATATTTTCCAAGTTTTCACCAGGGGAGACTGTGGACTTATTCCAGTGACATCACTGGAGTGGCTTTTTTTCCCAGCCGACTCTCCATTTTAGCTGCACCTATGGTGGGTCGGGGGCCTCCCTGATAGCTCAGTGGGTAAAGAATCTGCCTGCAGTGCAGGAGACACAGGAGACACAGGTTTGACCCCGGCTCAGGAAGATCCCCTGGAGGAGGAAATGGCAGCCCACTACAGTATTCTTGCCTGGAGAAGCCCAGGGACAGAGGAACCTGGCGGGCTACAGTCCATGGGGTCACACAGAGTCGGACACGACCGAGTGACCTGGCACGCACTCGCCTGGTGGGTTGGATACCGCTTAATGACCAAGCAGCAGCAGCAGCAGCATGGTGGGTGGATGATTCCATGTGAGTTCTGACTCTTGCTCACAGCTTCCTGCCTCAGATGCTGGACACATGACTCTCCAATTTCTGTCTTGGGCCCAGCTCGGGGAGCCCACTTAGCCTGGTAGGGGAGCAGCCCAGAGGTCAGCGGTCTTGGAAGACTCTTGTTCCTATGTGTACAAGGGCGACTTTGAAATCACATCCTTGGATTGACTCTCCTTCTTTTTCTGATTCATCTCCCTCTCCTCTCATTCTGGTATTTTGGGGCTGCCTCCTAAACAAACTACACTTACCCTTGTCTTTGCCTAAGGCCCTGCATTTGGAAGAACACAAGCTGAAGTAGGTGGTATCACAGCATTGTCAATCTCTCTCCTGGACTACTTTCAGAAGCTGAGGCCCAGTGTTTTGTATGTCCTTGAAGATGGCAGGCCTTTCATCTTCCAGGAGGGGGAGTTTCCTGCCAGCAGCCATACATGATCTAGGACAAAGCTTGGTACAAAAGCAGGTGAGAAATCACACTTGGTGTGGAGTGGGAGCTCGCTGGAGGCCCTGACAGAAGAATGGCTTTTGCTGAGAGTTAACGTTAAGTCTGATCTCTGTTGTGGCTCAGATGGTGAAGAATCTGCATGAAATGCAGGAGACACCGGTTCGATCCTTGGGTCAAGAAGATCCCCTGGAGGAGGAAACGGCAACCCACTCTAGTATTCTTGCCTAGAAACTCCCATGGACAGAGGAGCCTGGGCTATAATCCATGGGGCCAGAAAGAGTCAGACATGGGTGAAATGACTAACACTTTCCCTTTTTCACTGATCTTCATTGTGCCTTTGCTGTGTGATCTTGGGCAAGTGACTTGACTTCTCTGGGATCCAGGGCCTTCATCTGGAAAATGAAGGCCTGTAGCACCCAGCTCCCAGGTTTGTTATGAGGACTGAGCATTTTGTGAAGTCATTTTGTGGCTGATAAACAGTTGTGTATATACGAATTATGATTGGTTGAAGACAAGATGGGGGGTGCAGTTCAAGAGTTTGGCACCAGTAAACTGGAGTCTGAGTGCATTTGATTGGTGGGAGCATCCTTAGAAGGGCCTCCCACGAGGCTGCTTTCTGGCTGTGGTCACCCTGGTAGGCTGGTAACGCAGCAGCTCTTGGTCCCCTGTGGCTGTGTCTTGGAGATACTGTTTGTACGAGAAACCGTGTTGGTTCTGAGCTTGCTTTGTGTGCATTCATAAACTAGTCCTTACAGAAAAACATGTGATCCTGGGGCTTGGCAAATGATGTGCTGGTCTGGTGGGTGTGGGTCAGGGCGTTGGTGTAGGTGTGAACCCCAAACTGGGTTGTCCATTCATTCAGCAAATAGATTTATCAAGCCGCTGCTGTGTTCCAGTCACTATGCTGCTGTGTTGGGGGTACAGCAGGAAGCCCTGCCTCTTCTGGGACTACATTCCAATGGAGGATAAGGTGATAAACAGATGTGATGAAGGATGATAAAGCAAAATGAGAAAATGGAGTGGCACTGAGGCATGGATTCTGACTTAGAATCTTGAGGGATCTGGGCTAAAGGCAGGGGTAACAGGCAGTGCAAAGGCCCTGAGGTAGGAGAAAGAGAGAGGAGAGAGAGGAAGAAGAAGGTGAGGAGACTGGGGGAGGAGGAGACTGGAGGTAAAGTGAGAGAACTCAGAGAGGTGATGGGGACATGGGAGGCCAGGTCATGCAGGGCTTTGGAGGCCAATGGAAAATTCAAGTCCAATGACTCCTTATATGCAAAGTGAGGGCTTGGAGTGCTGCTGCTGCTGCTGCTAAGTCACTTCAGTCGTGTCCGACTCTGTGTGACCCCATAGACGGCAACCCACCAGGCTCCCCCATCCCTGGGATTCTCCAGGCAAGAATACTGGAGTGGGTTGCCATTTCCTTCTCCAACGCATGAAAGAGAAAAGTGAAAGTGAAGTCGCTCAGTCTGTCCGACTGTTATCGACCCCACGGACTGCAGCCCACCAGGCTCCTCCCTCCATTGGATTTTCCAGGCAAGAGTACTGGGGTGGGGTGCCATTGCCTTCCCCGGAGGGCTTGGACTAGGCAAGTAGTTTTCAACTCTAAAATATCTGGCTTTAAAAAGCACCAATGGAAAAAAGAAAAAATGTACCAATGCCCAGGCCCCACCTAGTATCTCTGGAGACCAAGCCTGAGTTTATTACTTCTCCCCGCTGCCCCCACAGCCCCACCTCCACCCCAGGTGACTTTGTAGGCAGCCGGAATCGAAAACCACTGGACCAAAATGACTTCAGGGCCAGCAGGAAGGTCCCTCCCTTCTGTCCCTCTGGGCATCCTCCTTAGGCTGAGACCAGCTCCACCTTGGCCGGCAGCCTGCCTACCCATCAAACATCCTGATCTGCAGGAAGAGAAGATGAGCCATGTCTAGGCCTTCTTCCTACCCAGAGACCCGGGGACCAGAGGGCACAGGGCAGCGGCCACCCTTGGCCCCGGGAGATTTTGTTTACTGTGCACATTTCACTTCTACAGGGCCCACAGCTGCAATCTTGCCTCATCGCAGTTGCCAGCAATGGGGGGGCGGGCTTCACCCCGCCTGCTAGTCTCCCAAGTTCCTCTTTTGGGCATGTGCCTGCCCCTCCGTGTTCCCGTGGCTGCGTGGAAGTGGACCGAGGCCCAGAGGGTGACTAAGAGGGGAAGCCCCTGCGCCGAGGCTCCCAGCGGCTCCTGGATTGCGTAAGGGCTATTTCTGAGGCAACTGCAGACCATCTGATGAATCATAGCAAACACACATGGCCCTGGCGGTGGGGACAATCCTTCCTCATGAAGCTGTGGAAAGCAGAGCTTCTCAAAATGAATCAGCAGCAGCTGAACCCCACGTCTGTGGGAGGAGGGTAAGGCTGCGAATTACATGTTTCCGAAGTATAGGGGTGCGGCCTCTGGGGGCCTGGGAGTGGGGGCTGCAGGAACCCAGGTCTGTGGCTTCCTCTGAACTCCAAGGGTCCCCCTCGCCCACCCGAGTCCACCCTGGAGCCCAGGGCTCTTCCTCATGGAACACAGTCCTTGCACTTACCAAGGAGCTGAAGACTCGAAAATCTGAGGAGGTGCTAGGGTAACTGGTTGATGGCGACACCCAGGCTTTGGATCCAGAAACCCCAGAGGCCTCCCTTTGTCTGGGTGACTGATGTGAGAAGTTCTGGACCATAAGGAGCAGACTCAGACCACTCTGGAGATGGGGAGGCCCTTCTTGTTTCCCCAGAGCTCAGAGGAGTATGAGCTGAGGGGGAGAGTTGTGTGGTGATAGGGACCTCATATTCTGAGATTAGATAATACTGGGTTCCAATATCGTGATTTGGTGCCCATGTCCAGATAGAGGTGAGACTCAGCTTTCTCATTTGTAAAATCAGGAAATACTATCTGCCTGGAAAGACTGTCATTAAGAACACATGAAGATTGCATGAGGCAGCACATATAGATGCTAAGAACTCAGACTGTAAAACCTGGAGTTTCAGCCTTTGCTCTGCTACTCATTAGCAGTGTGTCCTTAAGTAGGTGACTTAACTCTTCTGTTCCCCAGTTTCCTCATCTTTAAGGAATGGGGATGATAGGATAATAGCATCTTTCTCATAGAACTGACAAATAAGCTAATACAGGTAAAATTGAAAGAAGGATGCCTGGTATGTAATGAGTTCTAAATAAGTGCTAAATGATTACCATAGCACATTATCATAGATTTTTTTTTTTTATTGCCAGAGTGCAAGAAAGTATAGCTGTCATTCATTATCATCATTGCTTTTTTCTTTCTTTTTTTTTTTAAAGGGAGCTGGAGTGGTTTTGGATAAAAGCTGGGGCCTGAAGGGGCACTGGAGAAAGGAAAACCTGAAGTCAGGAACAAACAATCCTAAACTTAGTATGGAACCACAAAAGACCCTGAAGTCAGAGCAATCTTGAGAAAGAACAAAGCTGGAGGCATCGTGCGCCCTGATTTCAAACTATATTACAAGGCTATAGTGACTAAAGCAGTATGGTAATTAATGGTAAAATAGATACATAGATCCATGGAACAGAATAGAGGGCACAAGAATAAACCCATGCATACGTGGCCAATAAATTTATGACATAGGAACCAAAGATATACAATGGGGAAAAGACAGTCTTCTCAATAAGTGGTTTTAGAAAAAATGGATGGCCACATGCAAAAGAGTGGAAATGGAGCACTCTCTTACACCTATTTTAACCGTACAAAAATTAACTCAAAATGGATTAAAGACTTGAACGTAAGACCCAAAGCCATAAAATTCCTAGAAGAAAGCAAGGGGTGAGCTCCTTTGAAATAGGTCTTGGTGATAATTGTTTGAGCGTGACTCTAAATGCAAAAGCAACAAAAGTAATAAACGAGTGGGACTATATCAACTTAGAAGTTTCTGTACAGGAAAGGAAGTCATCAACAAAATGAAAAGGCAGCCTATGGAATGGGAGAAAGTAATTGCAGATCATATATCTGATAAGGGGCTAGTAAGCAAAATATATAAAGAACTCACACAACTCAATAGGAAAACCCCAAACAATCCAATTAAAAAATGGTCAAAGGCCCTGAATAGACATTTTCCCAAAGGCATACAATGGCCACAGATACACGAAGATGCTCAACATCACTAATTATCAGGAAAATGCAAAACAAAACCACAGTGAGATATCACTTTGCATCTATTAGAATGGCTATTATCAAGAAGATAAGAAATAAGTGTTGGGGAGGAGACAGAGAAAAGGGAACCCTAGTATACCATTGGTGGGAATGTAAGCTGGTGTAAACACCATGGAAAACAATATGGAGGTTCCTCAAAAAATTAAATATAGAACTACAATATGTTCCAGCAGGTCCACTTCAAGGTATCTGAAGGAAATAAAAATACTAATTTTAAAAGATATATGCACTCCCATGTTCATTGCAGCATTATTTACAATAGCCAAGATGTGAAAACAAACTGTGTCCACTGGTGGCTAAGTGGATAGAGACTATGTCACACACACACAGGAATATTATTCAGCCATAAAAGGAATGAAATTTTGTTATTTGCAACACCATGGATGGACCTTGAGGGCATTATAAGAGAAATATGTCAGACAATGAATGACGAATACTAAATGATCTGTCATATATTTAAAAAGCAAATAAAACCTAAAACAAACCAAGCTCAAAGACACAGATCGGTGGTTGCAAAAGGTGAGTGGTGAGAGAAATGGGTAAACTATTTTTTTAAATGTTAACTTACTTTAAATACATTGAATTAAAAAAATCTAAAGTCAGGAAGACTATGGAAGTCAGATTTTGGGATTCCTTTATAATTTTGCAGGCTTCCCATGTAGCTCAGTCAGTAAAGCATCTGCCAACAATTCAGGGAACCTGGGTTGAATTCCTGGGTGGGGAAGTTCCCCTGGAGAGGGAAATGGCAACCCACTCCAGTATTCTTGCCTGGAGAATCCCATGGACAGAGGAGCCTGGCAGGCTACAGTTTATGGAATCGCAAGAGTTGGACATGATTTAGCCCTATCTTCTTCTTATAATTTTGCTTGCTTTTGTTCAAAGCAGAAAGAGATGGTGATTAGCTGGACAGTGGGAGAAAGACAAGGGGGAGGTCTGCCTTGAGTTCCAGGGTGGACCCTGTTTATATCGCTGTAAAGATGGAATAGCTTCAGAGAGTGCCCAATTCATACTGTGCAGAGAGGAGCATAAAGCTACTTCAGCAGTCCTACCCGCAGTCCCGGCAGAATTGGCCACTGAGGTTCAGATGAGAGTTTCCACTCATATGTTTGTCAGAACAATGTACAATACTGGGCAATGGCTGAAAATTCAAGAGGTTTTCTGTAGTTGCTGCTGGTGCTCATGTTCCCTTACAGATATGCTATTTGTAGGGTTCGAGGTGCTGGTTTGTAACTCCTTTGCAAAAGCCTCATGGCTGGGTTTGAGGTTAACCTAGTTTCTGTAACTAGAATGTCCTAATAGAATAGTTCTCACTCTGGGATGTAAATTTACATCACATGAAAAGCTTTTAAAAATAATGGCGCTTGGGCGCCATGCCAGACCAATCGAATCTGAATGGCCATGAGTAGGTCCAGGTATTGTATGGTTTAAAAGCTCCCCGGGTGGTTCCAATGTGCATTGAGGGTTGAAAAGTCACTGTTCCAGTCCATCTGCTGCTCTGAATTGATTTTTTTCCTGCCTCCTTTCATCTTGAATTACCTGCCCCTCCCTACCCCACCCCACCCCATCTCAGTCCATTCCATTTTTTTCCCTACTCCCATGTTCATTGCAGCATTATTTACAATAGCCAAGATGTGAAAACAAACTGTGTCCACTGGTGGCTAAGTGGATAGAGACTATGTCACACACACACAGGAATATTATTCAGCCATAAAAGGAATGAAATTTTGTTATTTGCAACACCATGGATGGACCTTGAGGGCATTATAAGAGAAATATGTCAGACAATGAATGACAAATACTAAATGATCTGTCATATATTTAAAAAGCAAATAAAACCTAAAACAAACCAAGCTCAAAGACACAGATCGGTGGTTGCAAAAGGTGAGTGGTGAGAGAAATGGGTAAACTATTTTTTTAAATGTTAACTTACTTTAAATACATTGAATTAAAAAAATCTAAAGTCAGGAAGACTATGGAAGTCAGATTTTGGGATTCCTTTATAATTTTGCAGGCTTCCCATGTAGCTCAGTCAGTAAAGCATCTGCCAACAATTCAGGGAACCTGGGTTGAATTCCTGGGTGGGGAAGTTCCCCTGGAGAGGGAAATGGCAACCCACTCCAGTATTCTTGCCTGGAGAATCCCATGGACAGAGGAGCCTGGCAGGCTACAGTTTATGGAATCGCAAGAGTTGGACATGATTTAGCCCTATCTTCTTCTTATAATTTTGCTTGCTTTTGTTCAAAGCAGAAAGAGATGGTGATTAGCTGGACAGTGGGAGAAAGACAAGGGGGAGGTCTGCCTTGAGTTCCAGGGTGGACCCTGTTTATATCGCTGTAAAGATGGAATAGCTTCAGAGAGTGCCCAATTCATACTGTGCAGAGAGGAGCATAAAGCTACTTCAGCAGTCCTACCCGCAGTCCCGGCAGAATTGGCCACTGAGGTTCAGATGAGAGTTTCCACTCATATGTTTGTCAGAACAATGTACAATACTGGGCAATGGCTGAAAATTCAAGAGGTTTTCTGTAGTTGCTGCTGGTGCTCATGTTCCCTTACAGATATGCTATTTGTAGGGTTCGAGGTTCTGGTTTGTAACTCCTTTGCAAAAGCCTCATGGCTGGGTTTGAGGTTAACCTAGTTTCTGTAACTAGAATGTCCTAATAGAATAGTTCTCACTCTGGGATGTAAATTTACATCACATGAAAAGCTTTTAAAAATAATGGCGCTTGGGCGCCATGCCAGACCAATCGAATCTGAATGGCCATGAGTAGGTCCAGGTATTGTATGGTTTAAAAGCTCCCCGGGTGGTTCCAATGTGCATTGAGGGTTGAAAAGTCACTGTTCCAGTCCATCTGCTGCTCTGAATTGATTTTTTTCCTGCCTCCTTTCATCTTGAATTACCTGCCCCTCCCTACCCCACCCCACCCCATCTCAGTCCATTCCATTTTTTTCCCTTTTATGTTCCACTCCACTCCACTTTATTTCATTGTGATTCATTCTATTTGAATGCATTCCAATGAGATTGATTGGCTGAATGATTCAATTATACAAAAAATATTTATGGAAGGCCCACTGTATATCTGATGCTTAACTAGGAAGGGCAGACAACAGCAGGAGGCAGGAAGGGACAAAGTTCGTGCTGCTGTGGAATTAGAGAAATAAACCAATAAATAGAGGATGTTTCCCAGGTGGCTTAGACAATAAAGCATCTGCCTACAATGCAGGAGACCCAGGTTCAATCCCTGGGTTGGGAAGATCTGGAGAAGGCAATGGCAACCCACTCCAGTATTCTTGCCTGGAAAATCCCATGGATGGAGGAGCCTGGTAGGCTGCAGTCCATGGGGTCGCAAAGAGTCGGACACAACTGAGTGACTTCACTTTCACTTCACTTTGTTGTTCAGTCACTCATTCGTGTCTGACTCTTTGCAGCTCCATGGACTGCAGCAAGCCAGGCTTCCCCGTCCTTCACTATCTCCTGGAGCTTGCTCAGACTCATGTCCCTCGAGTCGATGATGCCATCCAACCATCTCATTCTCTGTCACCTCCTTTTCCTCCTGCCCTCAGTCTTTCCCAGCATCGGGGTTTTTTCCAATGAGTTGGCCCTTCGAATCAGGTGGCCAAAGTATTGGAGCTTCAGCTTCAGCATCAGTCCTTCCAATGAATATTCAGAACTGGTTTCCTTTCAGATTGGCTGATTTGATCTCCTTGTAGTCCAAGGGACTCGCAAGAGTCTTCTCCAGCACCACATTTCGAAGGCATCAACCCTTCAGCGCTCAACCTTCTTTATGGTCCAGCTCTCACATCTGTACACGACTACTGGAAAAATCACAGCTTTGACTAGATGAAACTTTGTTGGCAAAGTGATGTCTTTGCTTTTTAATACTCTGTCTAGGTTTGTCATAGCTTTTCTTCCAAGGGACAAGCGTCTCTTAATTTCATGGATTCAGTCACTGTTCTCAGTGCTTTTATTTATAGATGGAAATTAGAAAAATAAACTAGGCAAGAAGGTGTGGGAGTGATGGGTGGTCAGAGAAGGTGACATTTGAGCAGGGGCCTGAATGAAATGAGGGAGCTGCCATAGGTTATAGAATGTTCAAGAAAAAGAAAAGAAATGCAGGCCTGAGAGGGGAGCACCTTCCATTCCAGTTCTTTCTAGCTACACATTCCTTTCCATCCTTTCATTTATTGTCCACTCCATTCCATTTCTTTAGATGCTCTCCTAGTTTATTATTTCAGTCCTCACTCATTTCTTTTGGCTTGGTTTAACCAACTGGGTTACTAGTCTAATATCAGGTAACAGGTAGAGATGCAATGACTGCTGATTTGGAGATCGGCCAGTGGAGATGTCGCTGTCTCATTGGGGGCTCAGCTCATGTCTAGACAGATGTTCTGCCTGACCACCAGGTTCAGGTTTAGAAAGCAATTAGAAATTGAAAGCCTCAGGTACACTTGCCCAAATATAGCCCTGCTGATTTCATGGATTTTTTGTTTCATAATATATTCCAAATATAGGTCCTTAAGTAGACATCCATACCATTTCTGCCTTTTATTGAGCCCATCTTTGGCCACCTCATGGGAAAAGTTGACTCATTGGAAAAGACTCTGATGCTGGGAGGGATTGGGGGCAGGAGGAGAAGGGGATGACAGAGGATGAGATGGCTGGATGGCATCACGGGCTCGATGGATGTGAGTTTGAGTGAACTCTGGGAGTTGGTGATGGACAGGGAGGACTGGCATGCTGCAATTCATGGGGTCGCAAAGAGTCGGACATGACTGAGCGACTGAAGTGAACTGAACTGAAGTAGACATCATAAACCTATCTGAATTCAAAATGCATGCCCTTATCTCATTTTCTTACATGCCACAGTGTCTGAAATTGCCTTCTTCGGGTCATTTAGTGGGAGGTCCTTCTAGAGATAAGCAAGTTTAACGGGGCTCAGGGGTCCAATTATTCTGTTAGGGTCCTTTGGGGTCTTGCATAGACTGGGATCTTGAGGGAATGGGACATAGGGCAGGTGCATTAGTCTTCTCAGGCAAT
>SJYX01005232.1:139768-194196 GCA_006410675.1 Oreotragus oreotragus
TATCCTATCATTTTGCCTTTTCATACTGTTCATGGGGTTCTCAAGGCAAGAATACTGAAGTGGCTTGCCATTCCCTTCTCCAGTGGACCATGTTCTGTCAGCCCTCTCCATCATGACCCGCCCATCTTGGGTTGCCCTGCAGGCATGGCTTGGTTTCATTGAGTTAGACAAGGCCCTGGTCCTAGTGTGATTAGATTGACTAGTTTTCTGCGAGTATGGTTTCAGTGTGTCTGCCCTCTGATGCCCTCTTGCAACACCTACCATCTTACCTGGGTTTCTCTTACCTTGTAGCCATAGCCATAACATTTTCCTTGTGAAAAATACAACTCTTAGGGGAATAAAATGTACAACTGAAAAATTTTCCAAAGGAAAAGCAACGTAAAAGAAAATACTTCTCTTTGAGACAGGGAAACGCGTATGTTGTCTTTTCATCAAGATGTTATCTGACACAAAAAGTAGTCACAGAATTGCACCAATTCCATATCCATTTTCCTGAACATGTTAAAAGGGGTTTATAAAGCAGAATGCACTTTCTGAATTTTATATTTGAAATGGAGGGCATTCTCTTACAGAATGTCATATTACAACAGATCTATTTACAGACTGTACAATACTTTTGTTTTGCAGCCAGACATGAATACGAGCATATGGTTTCTGCCACCTCTCTCATTCTGGTGTTTGTCAGAGTCAGGAAAAAATAATGAAGTCACTAAAGTGTTATCTCTCTAGCAATAAAGAAAAAAATTCAGTGCATGCTTCATTACTTGTCAAAAAACAATTCTGAAAAATAAAACTCATTTACCCAATGGCTTACAAAACAGAAAAATCGTTCACTAGGAAATGCTAAATCCTAATGAATGATTAGTTGAATCTGCTCACTCCAGAACCTAAAGAGCCTCTCCAGGTGTCGTGCTTTTTTTTTTTTTCAGTAGTGTAGGGAGTCGGGTACAATAATTTGCTCTTCCTTTTGGAAGGAACATTCTGGCCTTTCTCACAATCTATTAAAACTGATGTGGCAGGACTCTGCCTCCTCTGTGGGCTTTATCTCCCATCCTCTGGAGGGTCTGTGTCTTATCAAAACCTCCAAGATATTTGCCACTCATCACTTACTGATTAATGTGAAGTCATTAATGTGGTCAACCAACGTGCCATTCTGTGCAACGTCCAGATGATCCAAAGTCCATGCTACAACCAAGTGTGGATGAGTCAATGTAGTCCTAGGGGAAGATGGTGCATGCAGAGTGCTGTCCATTCCACATGAGCATGAGCTGTTCCCAGTCCTTCCTGGGAGAGATTTGAAAAGATACCTTCATCAGCTCAGCCCAGTGGCCACACTCCATCCTAGGTTATTTCCCTGTTCAGCAGAGATACTACCTACAACACAGCAGTTACAATCAGAACGGCTGCTTGGTCAACATTCATATCAACCTCTAGATCCTTCTAGGGCATTTTTAGTGGCCAGACTAGCAAATTAAATGGAGCTATGTTGGGAACTGTGTTTGTGTGTGTGTGTTAGACACTCAGTTGTGTCTGACTCTTTGCAACCCTATGGACTGTAGTCCACTAAGCTCCTCTGTCCATAGAATTCTCCAGGTAAGAATACTGGAGTGGGTTGCCATTCTCTTCTCCAGGGGATCTTCCCAACCCAGAAATCAAACCCAGGTCTTCTGCATTGCAGGTAGATTCTTAACTGTCTGAGCCACCAGGGAAGCCACTATCTCTATAACCTTTAGATCTGTAAGGGTGGCATTTATCTCTCTCTGATGAAATACTGATTTTGATTTACTATCTTATCTACTGTGGGGGAGAGATGGGTGGAGGCTGTTTCAGAAGTTTCTACCTGTCCTTCCACACTTTGATAGTTCCGACTTCACAGGCCAAGGAAATATACAGAAGTTCTGCCAACTATCAAGGCAGAACTTGATATACAACTATACAGCTATTCTGGTTGTATATTGAGGGGCTGACTGAGGAAATGATAACTGAGGGACAGGTCTGAGCCTGGACTCCACTTCTTACTGGGCCCTCTGGACATTCTCATTCTAACAGGAGCAAGGGAATGTTTTGTATCAACTCAGACCTTAAATGCAACGGTACTCAAAATTCCTGGGTATTTTTCCCTTCCAGAGTGAAACCCTGGAGGTCACTTTGACAGGGTAGTGTTGTGTCCTTCTTCCTGGGGTGTTGATTTTTCCTTCAGTCAATGGATTTCATGTCTGAAAATGGGCTCAGGTCTGGGAACTTGGCAAGAGATCCCGATTCTTGATTTTTTTTTTTTTTTTTNCAACGGTACTCAAAATTCCTGGGTATTTTTCCCTTCCAGAGTGAAACCCTGGAGGTCACTTTGACAGGGTAGTGTTGTGTCCTTCTTCCTGGGGTGTTGATTTTTCCTTCAGTCAATGGATTTCATGTCTGAAAATGGGCTCAGGTCTGGGAACTTGGCAAGAGATCCCGATTCTTGTTTTTTTTTTTTTTTTCCAATTGTGTGGATTGAGCAATTGCTCATCTAACTTGTCTTCAGGGATGCTGTGTTCTGTTAACCATCTCTGCGGCTGGTGGTGGGTGAGTCAGGCCCTAGCAGCCTGTGACTCTGCAGCTCCTTACGATGTTTGCATTCATCTTGCTTCTGATGGCTGAGTGCCATCTGGTATCTATTATGCCAGGATCCTGTCATTCCCATTCCTATCTTGGAAGCCTAGCAAACCCAGTGTTTTCTGACTGAATAAGGTTATAACTTCACCTTAGACATGGGTTTGGCAGTCAGAAGGTGAGGTGGGGGTCTAACCGGGTGGGGGTTGGGGGCATATGATTTTTTGAAGCACAGAGAAGGGGAGATAATTTCCTACATCAGTTTAAAGCCAGGCAGGAGTGCTTATATTTGGTAGGAGTTCTGGTCCCCTTCTGCAGGCTTAGAGAGTTCTGGAGGCTATGGGGCCTCAATGTTCTTGAGTGCATCCAAGCTCACGTCCCTATTCCAGGTGTTGGGGCCCCACTTCTTTCTAACTAAAGTTCTGACCTTGGCATAACAGAATAGCCAGGGTTCAGAATTTTCTGGTGTTCTGTTGCCCTTATAATGAAGACATGGCCCTATTTTCAGCCTTTTCTATCTTCTGACTGCAGGAGATGAAGACTCTTTAGACATTCCCAAAGTGGCCCTCTGACCTTGACACTTTGGAGAGCCACCCAGTTTTATTGTCATTATGATTAGTACCTCATCTAAACCTCTCCAAGGGCTTCCCAAGGTGGCACTAGTGGTAAAGAACCTAACTGTCAATACAGGAGATGTAAGAGATATGGGTTCTATCCCTGGGTTGGGAAGATCCTCTGGAGGAAGGCAAGGTAACCCACTCTAGTATTCTTGCCTGGAGAATCCCATGGACAGAGAAGCCTGAAAGGCTACCATCCTTGGGGTTGCACAGAGTTGGACACGACTGAAGTGACTGAGCATGCACGCCTGCACAAACCTCTCCAAAGCCTGAGATGTTGCACCCACCTGTTCACTCCCATCTGCAGGTCACTGATTCCAGCTTGTTGCCAGTGAAAGGCTTCATGTTTCCACTGTTCTATCATCCCAAGGGCTGTGCTTACTCTATTTACCCTCAACCCACCCCCAGTGCCGGAACACCTGCTGTCAGCCAACTGGAGAAGGGGTGAATCAGCTTCAAGATCCACTGCAATCTGCTTCCTTCAAGCACCCACTTCTGGGACCAACTCCCTAGAAATTGATTCTGGAACAGAAACTTGAATTCAGGGTGTTTCACGGGGAGTGGTTTGGGGAAAAACACCCGCAGGGCTGAAGCACACAGGAAGGTGGAGGGAAACTTTGAATTCTGATTTGGTTGCCATGGAGGCCTCAGCCAACCCCTTGCGGAGCCCTGAAGCCCTGCAGAGCTGTTCCAAACAGAGGCCCTGGAGCTTCTCCATTGACCTGTAGTGGGCCGCTCACAGGATGGAGTGATAACTCCGGGTGAGGCAGTACGCTTGAATTAAGAACAATTTCTGTGGAGGGCCAAATTCCTGGGCAAGCGAAGACCTCAGTCCTAAAGTGTTATCTGGGACTTTGCAGTAGTATGGTGGATAAGAATCTGCCTGCAATTCAGGGGACCAAGGTTCAACATGTTGCCATATGCCACAAAAATTAAGCCTGTGCTCTAAAGCCCAGAAACTGCAGTTACTGAAGTCTGCACACCTAGAGTCCATGCTTCACAACAAGATAAGCCACCGCAAGAAGAAGCCTGGGCAATGCAAAGAATAGTCTCCACTTACCGCAACTAGAGAAAGCTCAACAAAGACCCAGCACAGCCAAGAGTAAATAAATAAATAAATAAATAAATTTTTTTTAAAAAGAGTGATCTGGGCAGAGATTATAGCATTCCCTTTAGCAGTGGTTCTTAAAGTGTGGTCCCCAAACCAGCAGCATCACCTGGGAACTTGTTAGAAAAGCAAGCTCTCTGGCCCCACCCTGGACCTGTTGACTCAGAAGCTTTGGGTGTAAGGTGCAGCAGCTAGTGTTTTAATAAACTCTCCCAGTTAGTCTGTGCAGGGGAAGTCTGAGCTCCACGGTGCCAGGGGGAGCAGGACCTAGTGGGTCATTTATGAAGAAAAACCCTTCCGCCCCTGATCAGTTTCAGTGGACGTTCAGAGAGGCACGTTTGATGATGGGATGTTTATGTGCAGTGATAACTATTTGTAAGTGGCTTCTCTGATCTTCTTTAAAAACTGTCTTCATGTGTTTCTCAATGGACTGATCCTTGAGGGCAATTGACTCACTTGTCAGTTGTCACCTCATTGGTTTCATTCATTTGCCTGGGCTCTGAGGTGTTTCCCAAAGAAAGTTCCAGCAGTTTTTAGGAAGTACCTGGGAATACTGACATACATTTTAAAACATTTTTTTATTTATTAAGCATTTTAAAAATTAATTCTTATTGGAGTGTAGCTGCTTTTAGTGTTGTGTTAGTTTGGGCTGTACAGCAAAGTTCATCAGCCATACGTATACATAATCTATATCCTCTTATTTTTGGAATTCTTTCCTGTTTCGATCACCACAGGGCACTGAGGAGAGCTCCCTGTGCGTACAGTAGGTTCTCACTAGTTCTCTGTTTTACGTGCTGTAGTGCTAAGTCGCTTCAGTCGTGTCTGACTCTTTGTGACCTTATGGACTGTAGCCTGCCAGGCTCCTCTGTCCATGGAATCTGCCAGGAAAGAATACTGGAGTGGGTTGCCATGCCCTTGTCCAGGGGATCTTACCAACCCAGGAACAGAACTCGAGTCTCTTACACGTGCCTCCTATATTGGCAGGCAGGTTCTTCACCACTAGCGCCACCTGGGAAGCCCTTCAGTTCAGCTCAATTCAGTCGCTCAGTTGTGTCCGACTCTTTGCAACCCCATGAATCGCAGCACGCCAGGCCTCCCTGTTCATTACCATCTCTCGGAGTTCACTCAGACTCACGTCCCTGGAGTCCGTGAGCCATCCAGCCATCTCATCCTCTGTCGTCCCCTTCTCCTCCTGCCCCCAATCCCTCCCAGCATCAGAATCTTTTCCATTGAGTCAACTCTTTGCATGAGGTGGCCAAAGTACTGGAGTTTCAGCTTTAGCATCATTCCTTCCAAAGAAATCCCAGGGTTGATCTCCTTCAGAACGGACTGGTTGGATCTCCTTGCAGTCCAAGGGACTCTCAAGAGTCTCCTCCAACACCATGGGCCTAATGACCTGGGGAGTTCCTCTTTTGGTATCATATCATTTTGCCTTTTCATACTGTTCATGGGGTTCTCAAGGCAAGAATACTGAAGTGGCTTACCATTCCCTTCTTCAGTGGACCACGTTCTGTCAGACCTCTCCACCATGACCCACCTGTCTTGGGTTGCCCCGCAGGCATGGCTTGGTTTCATTGAATTAGACAAGGCTGTGGTCCTAGTGTGATTAGATTGATTAGTTTTCTCTGAGTATGGTTTCAGTGCGTCTGCCCTCTGATGCCCTCTTGCAACACCTACCATCTTACTTGGGTTTCTCTTACCTTGGGCGTGGGGTGTCTCTTCACGGCTGCTCCAGCAAAGCATAGCCGCTGCTCCTTACCTTGGACGAAGGGTATCTCCCTACCGCCGCCGTTCCTGACCTTCAACGTGGGACAGCTCCTTTAGGCCCTCCTGCGCCTGCGCAGCCCCTGCTCCTTGGGTTGCTCCTCCTGGCCGCTGGCCGTGGCCTCGGGCGTGGGTGGCTCCTCCCAGCTGTGGCCCCTGGCCTTGGGCTCAGGCTCGGGGTGGCTTCTCAGGGTCACTGCCCCTGGCCTTGAGCGCGGGGTGTCTCCTTCCGGCCACCCTTGGCCTCAGACGCGGGGTAGCTCCTCTCGGCCGTTCCTGCGCCATCGCAGCCTGGCACTCTAGGCTGCTGTCCCTGACCTCAGACGTCGGGTAGCTCCTCTCTATTTTATATACACTATCAATAGTGTATATATATGTCAATCCCAATCTCCCAATTCCTCTCACCCTCCCTTTCCCCTCTTGTTGTCCATATATTTGTCTCTATTTCTGCTTTGCAGATAAGATCACCCACACCATTTTTCTAGATTTCACATCTACAGGTTAATACAGGATATTTGTTTTTCTCTTTCTGACTTACTTCATTCTGTATGACAGTCTCTAGGTCCAACTACATCTCTACAGATGAACAAATTTCATCCCTTTTTACAACTGAGCACTACTCCATTGTATATATGTACCACATCTTCTTTATCCATTCCTCTGTTGATGGACACTTAGGTTCAAACAGCCCAGTGGAAAGGGTGTGGGCTTTGGCATCAGAGGACCCTGGGTTCAGAGTCTGGTGGGCCCTTGCAACTAAATGGACATTGCACATGGTAACTGCTAAGCATGTGAGCTCCACTTTCATTTCCAGTGGCCCACGCTCCAGTTTCTGCTCTGTCATAGCCCTTCGGGGTGATCTCAGACACATTCCTTCCCATCTCAGGGTTGTCTCCTCCATCAGCAGAACAGAGGGCATTAATCTGCTCAAATGCCTATGAGTGGGAGTCCTGTTGGTCACCTTGTCCTGCAGGCATGCAGGATCAGGAAGGGAAGAGTCCTCCAGGGTGTTGAAAATCTCCCTTGGAGTGAAGTCCTAAACTCTACTCTGGCCTGGGATGTCCTACCTTTGTGGCCTGGTGTCTAGAAGCTTCTCAGGCCTGCCCTCCTTCCCATACTGCATGCTCCAGCCACACTGTCCCTTCCTGGCTTTGAGCAAGTCAACCTTTCTCCTGTCACATGGCCTCTGCATGTCCAGCTTGCTCTTCTGGAATGTTCCACCCCAGTTCCTTGCATGTCTGGCCCCTTCTCATCTTTCCGGTCTCTGCTCATTGTCACCTCCTCAGAGAAGCTTCCACTAATCACCCCACTAGCTCAGTACCTTCTCCCCCACTCAGTTCCTAGCACACCAGCCTATCTGTTTACCTCAAAGCATTTTTCACAGCCTGACACTCTCTTGCTTTGTCTTGTTGAGAGTTTATTTGGCCATTGTCTGTACTGTTCACATGAATGGACAGCTCCACGAGGCTGGAACCTGTGATGTGGCCTGACTCAGTGTCTCTAGCTAGGACAGCAGCACATAGTCAGTACTCAAAAATGTCTTTGAATGGGTGAGGGAGTGGAGACATTCCTGAGAACTCAGGCTGGTGCCACCCCCCTCCTCTCTTTCTCCTTGACCAGTCCTCTTTGGTTCTCATCACTGAGAAATGGGTTTCAACAAGCAGGCCTGTTTTCTCACACCACCATGTTGCTGCACTTGTGGCTCCTGACATCCAGCCTCAGGAACCGAACGGGATGTGCTAGGTGGGTTGGACCTGGCATTCTCTGCCGTGAGTGCCCCCTCCCAGCTCTTCCATTCTCAGAAGCCAGGAGGAGAGAGAGAAAGTAAAGAGAAAAAGGGGCCAGACTTGACTTTGTCCTCCAACAAACCAGAACACACACACACACACACAAACACACACACACACAGCATCTGGTTTTGAATTTCAGTGAGGATGTGTGAGCAGAGCCTGGGTTACACCAGCTGGGGATGGCGGGGAGGGACACGGAGGAGGGTTATGTCACTGGTGAGGTGTGGTGGTGTAATGTGGGGTGACAATATCATGCAGGCCTGAATGTGGTGTCAACAAGCACAGCATGAGCGGGGCTGCTGGCTGGGAGGTGGGGAAGTGCTGGGGTCACCCTTTAGGGAAGGGAAGAGAAATGATACTTTTCTGAGCTGGTTGACCAGATACCAGGTGGGAAATTCCATGAGTATTCTTACTCTGGCCAGGTAGGACTCATACTCCTGATGCATTTACACACATAAGTTTATTGATTTATTAATCAATAAACACATACAAGTTTATTGATTTACATACACACTGAGTTTATTGATGGAATGGGTTCAAGATCATTTGCCCTGCAGGCCTGAATGTGGTGTCAACAAGCACAGCATGAGCGGGGCTGCTGGCTGGGAGGTGGGGAAGTGCTGGGGTCACCCTTTAGGGAAGGGAAGAGAAATGATACTTTTCTGAGCTGGTTGACCAGATACCAGGTGGGAAATTCCATGAGTATTCTTACTCTGGCCAGGTAGGACTCATACTCCTGATGCATTTACACACATAAGTTTATTGATTTATTAATCAATAAACACATACAAGTTTATTGATTTACATACACACTGAGTTTATTGATGGAATGGGTTCAAGATCATTTGCCCAGGTATAGTGGGGGGATCCAAAGACTGTTCTGTTAGACCCACAACCCAGTTTCGTTGCCCTCTTCATAGTGACTCTGGGTGGATGCGGTGGCCCAACAAGTTCCTCACCTCATAGAGAACACATCTGAATCCCATAGGGTTTCTTTGTTCTCTGGGATGAATCCTTGGCTCCTTTCTTCATATTCCATTTTATTTCCAGCTACTGTAGTCGAAACATGTGAAGTTGCTGGCTTTTCAGGTCATAAGCAGCTGGATTGTTCCAGTTTCACGTAGTTTAGCCTCTTTCACCCTTCTGCTTGCTAGCAGAGCTCCTTCTACTTGGATTTAGCCCCTGGAAGACTGTGAGCTCACAGAGGGCAGGGCCTCAAAGGACGCTGAGGTTGGTGGGCTTTGCCTGCTTAGGGAAAGAACATGTTCTTGGGAGAGAAAGGAAGGAAGTTTTTATTTACTAAGCTGGATGCTTTCTGGGTGTTCTACACGTGTTCTTTAATCTCCAGTGCACTATGAGGGCTTCCCAGGTAGTACTTGTGGTAAAGAACCCGCTTGCTGATGTAAGAGATGCAAAAGATGTGGGTTCAGTCCTTGAGTCAGAAAGTTCCCTTGGAGGAGGGCATGGTAACCCACTCTGGTATTCTTGTTTGGGGAATCCCATGGGCAGAGGAGCCTGGTGGGCTGCAGTCCATAGGGTTACAAGGAATTTGACACGACTTGACTGAAATGACTTAGCACAGCACAGAGCACTGTGCAGTAGGTCTGATTGTCTTCATGTTATAGAAGATGAGACTGAAATTCCAAGTGTCTTTTAAAAAATTAATTTATTTTTTATTGAAGGATAATTGCTTTACAGAATTTTGTTGTCTTCTGTCAAACCTCAGCCATAGGTATACATATATCCCCTCCTTTTTGAAACTCCCTCCCGTCTCCCTCTCCATCCCACCCCTTGGAATGATACAGAGCCCCTGTTTGTGTTTCCTGAGCCATTCAGCAGATTCCCATTGGCTTCGATTTTACATATGGTAATGTAAGTTTCCATGTGACCCTTCCCATACATCTCACCCTCTCTCCCCTCTCCCCATGTCCATAAGTCTATTCTCTATGTCTGTTTCTCCATTGTTTCTCCAAATTCTTCAGTACCATTTTTCTAGATTCTGTATATATGAGTTAGAATATGATATTTATCTTTCTGACTTACTTCACTCTGTATACTAGGTTCTAGGTTCATCTACCGGGGAAGGCAATGGCACCCCACCCCAGTACTCTTGCCTGGAAAATCCAATGGACAGAGTAGCCTGGTGGGCTGCAGTCCATGGGGTCGCTAACAGTCGGACAGACTGAGTGACTTCACTTTCACTTTTCTCTTTCATGCATTGGAGAAGGAAATGGCAACCCACTCCAGTATTCTTGCCTGGAGAATCCCAGGGATGGGGGAGCCTGGTGCGTTGCCGTCTATGGGGTCACACAGAGTCANTGGTGGGCTGCAGTCCATAGGGTTACAAGGAATTTGACACGACTTGACTGAAATGACTTAGCACAGCACAGAGCACTGTGCAGTAGGTCTGATTGTCTTCATGTTATAGAAGATGAGACTGAAATTCCAAGTGTCTTTTAAAAAATTAATTTATTTTTTATTGAAGGATAATTGCTTTACAGAATTTTGTTGTCTTCTGTCAAACCTCAGCCATAGGTATACATATATCCCCTCCTTTTTGAAACTCCCTCCCGTCTCCCTCTCCATCCCACCCCTTGGAATGATACAGAGCCCCTGTTTGTGTTTCCTGAGCCATTCAGCAGATTCCCATTGGCTTCGATTTTACATATGGTAATGTAAGTTTCCATGTGACCCTTCCCATACATCTCACCCTCTCTCCCCTCTCCCCATGTCCATAAGTCTATTCTCTATGTCTGTTTCTCCATTGTTTCTCCAAATTCTTCAGTACCATTTTTCTAGATTCTGTATATATGAGTTAGAATATGATATTTATCTTTCTGACTTACTTCACTCTGTATACTAGGTTCTAGGTTCATCTACCGGGGAAGGCAATGGCACCCCACCCCAGTACTCTTGCCTGGAAAATCCAATGGACAGAGTAGCCTGGTGGGCTGCAGTCCATGGGGTCGCTAACAGTCGGACAGACTGAGTGACTTCACTTTCACTTTTCTCTTTCATGCATTGGAGAAGGAAATGGCAACCCACTCCAGTATTCTTGCCTGGAGAATCCCAGGGATGGGGGAGCCTGGTGCGTTGCCGTCTATGGGGTCACACAGAGTCAGACACGACTGAAGTGACTTAGCAGCAGCAGCAGGTTCATCTACATTATTAGAACTGACTCAAATGTGTTCCTTTTAATGGCTGAGTAATATTGCATTGAGCATATGTACCACGACTTCTTTATCCATTCATCTGTTGATGGACATCTAGATTGCATCCATGTTCTAGCTATCATAAGTAGTGCTGCAATGAACAATGGGATACATGTGTCTTTCTAAGTGTCTTTGACACTTAGCAAAGTGGCAGAGGTGGACGTAAGGCCAGATTCAGCCAACTCAAGAGTCAAAGTTCTTTTCACATGAAGAACTTTGATATTTAAAGGTTTCCATTAAGTGCAGATTTTAGTATCATGTATTGCAAGCAGGAGGCTATCTAACGATTCATCTGCTTATTCATTTCACAAACACTTGTAAGAATTCTTACTATGTGTAGAACAGTGTAAGAGGTTCAAGATAGAGGACGAAAACAGCTATGATTATTGGTCTCATTGAGATCATAATTTAGCTCCTTAATTTTCCTCTAAGAAGCTATGAATTTATTCAACATTTACTCACTGATGCATTAATCCATTCATCCATCAATCCATCCATCTATCATTCATATATCCATTTAGCTGACTCACACATTTATGCATTCATTTTTTCCACAGGCTCAATCATGTACTCATTTGATCAGTTTTGTTACTTTCCTCTCATTTATTCATTCAAGCACTTAGAAGTTTATTCCTTTATTCACCTAGGTTCATTCTTGTACTTTCTTCCTCCCTTCACTGATTCAGTTTTTTTTTTCTTTTTTTGGTCTCTTTAGTCACTCAGTCCTGTACAACTCTTGTTCATGGACCCTGTCCATTGGACTTTTCAGGCAAGAATACTGGAGTGGATTGTCATTTCTTTCTCTGGGGAATGAACCAGCATCTCCTGTGTCTTTTGCATTGCAGGCAGATTCTTTACCCACTGGGCCATCAGGGAAGCCCAGTGATCCAGTTAATAATATCTGATTAATTTACTCATTCACTCATTCTCACATTCATTCATTTCAACTATTTCTGCATTAACCATTTATTAGGTCTGTTCTGGGGGCCCTATTATCTTTGAGTTCCACAGAGAGGCTGTCTTTGTCTTCTTTGATAAGCCAGTGAAGAAGAGTCCTCCGTGGCATCTTTCTAGTGGGAGCCTCCAGGAATGTGGAGGTCAAGGGCATGTACTCAGATCATCCAGTACTGTTCCTAATCTGGGGAGCCTCTCAGGACAGGCAACAATCTTCATACAAAGTGTCACCTAAGGAGTGATGAACTGGGAGAATCCACCAGCTTTCAGCTTTCTGTCTTTCCTCCCTTCCCCACAGAGAAGATGCCCCTAAAGTGTTTGGTCTTCCCTGAATGGGCAGGTGCTAAGAAGTGACTGAAAGGGTGGGGGCAATCCCTGGGGAGATATGAAGCCTGTTCCATGAAGCTTATCTCAGATGTGTGTGGCAACAGAAGACAGAAGCCACAACAAGAGGAGAAGCTTGGCATTGATCTCATAGGCAAGTGTTTGTTTTGTACTTATCTGAAGATGGGGCGAGGGAGGGAATGGGACTGAGTTGTGGCAGAAGGAATTTAGAGTAGATACCTGGAAGAATTTCCCAGCATCAATGCTGTGAGGTTGATATTTATTTTATATCCAAGGTATAAATATTCATGGATAGGTCTTCAAAATGTGCTTACTGAACACACAGGACTGGGAGTCTGGAGACTGGTCAAAAGCTTCTCTCTGCCATTCATTCCCCCTGGGGGCCATTTCTTCTCTAGAGTTAACCTCTGGTATCCTCTGTGTCTGTATCTTGCAGGGTTATTTGCTGTCGTTTAGTCACAAAGTCATGTCCTACTCTTTGCAACTGGATGGATTGTAGCCTGCCAGTCTCCTCTGTCCATGGGAAGTGAAGTGAAGTGAAGTGAAGTGAAGTCGGTCAGTCATGTCTGACTCTTTGTGACCCCATGGACTGTAGCCTACCGGGCTCCTTCATCCATGGGATTTTCCAGGCAAGAATACTGGAGTGGGTTGCCATTTCCTCCAGGCAAAAATACTGCAGTGGGTTGCCATTTCGTTCTCCAGGTCATCTTCCTTTTTTTTTTTTTTTTTGGTCAATTTTATTTACTGTTTTTTATAAAAAAAATTTATATTTAAATAAATAAAATTAACCTCCGATTAATGAAATATTATAACATAACCAAAACCGATATATCAACATGAATCTGTGTTCCACATCCTGAACCCCCCTCCTACCTCCCTCCCCATACCATCCCTCTGGGTCATCCCAGTGCACCAGCCCTGAGCATCCTGTATCATGGATTGAACCTGGACTGGTGATTTGTTTCACATATGATGTTATACATGTTTCAATGCCATTCTCCCAAATCATCCCACCCTCACCCTCTCCCAAAATAAGAGTCCAAAAGACTGTTCTATACATCTGTGTCTCTTTTGCTGTCTTGCATACAGGGTTATCGTTACCATCTTTCTAAATTCCATATATATGCGTTAGTATACTGTATTGGTGTTTTTCTTTCTGGCTTACTTCACTGCTGGGAGCCAGCATGGGGAATCCCGCCCATGGGAAAGGTCATAAGGAAGGGGGCCTGACAAAATGCAAAGGCGGGATCAGGCATCAGGGGTTTCTCAAGCATCTACCCCCAAAACCAAAGTCTGCCTGCTTTATTGTGTTATGCTTTCCACCTACTCTTCTGACATTAACAGGGGGCTGTCCCCCCACCATCTTTTTCTGGAAAAAGTTAATTTAGAGTTTTTAGGTAATAAATCTTCTGGGCATAATAAGAGTGTTTCAATCCAAAAACCCCTCTGATGGCTTTCTACCCTGCCTGCCGGACTCTTACAGCTGCTCATGTGATTGTTTGCAGCCTCCCGACCGCGAGAGGCACAGGAAGCTTAAAAAATCCTAGGAATGTAGGGGCATCTGAGGAGTCAAAATCATTAGAATATGACTGATTAAAGGTTTCATTTGTTGAGCCAATACTTGCTGCCAAATTTTCATATCTTTTATTTGTTGATATAGTTGGTATATAGAAAAAATAAGTAGCAACATAGATCTTTGAGTTAAGTACCTTCTTTGTTAGAACCCACTACACCTTTGTTCTACAGGGATGTAACTTTTTTAGTGCTCTGAGGGTGATGCAGATTAAAGAAAAACACTTCAGGGAAAATGAGATTAACATTCATTAAGGAAGAGAGCCATAAAGTGTTAACAGGCCTCTTGGCCTATAGATAATGTAAATCACTTGAGACCTTTTGTATACGGAAAGATATGCAAAAAGAAAGCCTGGTATCGATAAGGGTCAGAACTGCTGCCCCTGCATGACTCTGTATCTTCCATTATGTAAAACTTAGGGTATATAACCACCTTTTGAAAATAAAGTTATGAGGTTTTTGCACAAGCTTGGCCTCCCCTGTGTCAACTCTCTCTCTCTCTCTCTTTCTCCCTCTCCCTCCTTCTCTTTTTCAGGCTGATCCCTTGGAATACAGAGGCTCTCCGTGTCTACTTATTTGCCCAGGCTTCTAAGACCCATGCGAGAGGGAGTGCAAGGTGGGGCACCCTCCGCTATTCAAGCAGGCGCCTGTGGCCTAACATAGACGGTGCAAGTTTCTTTGTGTGTGTGTGTGTGTGTGTGTGTGTGTGTGTGTGTGTGTGTGTGATAAAATTTTATTAAAGTATAAAGGAGATAGAGAAAGCTTCTGACATAGACATCAGAAGGGGGTAGAAAGAGTACCCCCTGCAAGTTTCTTGTCTTGAGACTTTATTAGCTTTCTATGTAAACCAAGGAATATCAGCCTCTTTTCTCCTCTATTTTTTCACTACATTATTGTCTTCTAACCTCTCTTCAAATTTCTAATTAATCTCTTTAATCGCCCACTCCGTCCCCACTTCGAATTACCCTGGATCCACTGGGGCTGGACCCCGGCACTTCACTCTGTATAATAGGCTCCAGTTTCATCCACCTCATTAGAACTGATTCACACGTATTCTTTTTAATGGGTGAGTAATACTCCATTGTGTATATGTACCACAGCTTTCTTATCCATTTGTCTGCTGATGGACATCTAGGTTGCTTCCATGTCTACAGGGCATCTTCCTGAGGCAAGGATTGAACCTGTGTCTCCTCCAAGTCTCCTGCATTGCAAGTGTATTATTGACCACTGAACTACTGGGGAAGACTTGTAGGGTTATGGTGAGGATCAAATGTCATAGTATGTGAAAGCTGGGAGTGACTAGTCTGGCTAATGCCTGGCACTGACTGTGCACTGAGAAATATCTGAATTCTGAAATTCCCGTGCCTCATGGTAGAACAGTAAAAACAGAGCCAGTAAATCATTATGTGTGTTAGTCGCTCATTAGTGTCTGATTCTTTGTGACCTCCTGGACTGCAGCCCTTCAAGCTCCTCTATCCATGGGATTGCCCAGACAGGAATACTGAAGTGAGTAGCCATTCCCCTTTTCAGGGAATCTTCCCAGTCCAGAGGCTGAACCTGGATCTCCTGTATTGCAGGCAGATTCTTTACTGCCTGAGCTGCCAGCGAAGCAACACAATTGAATTTATAAGGGCACAGAATGTTTATTCATGTTGGCTATCAGCCGGCAGGTTTTGCAGTGAGATAGACCTGGGAAGTACTTAGAGCTAGGTATGGAGTGTGCAGTAGTTTCAGGAAGAAGGAAAAAGAATGGACTAGAAGAGACAACTGAGACGTCAGAAGAACACTTAATCTAACTTCAGACCCAGTGAGAGAACAGGGTTGGGAGGAAAAAAAGTCGCCATTGAAGAGTTTAAAGCTCTTTCCTCCACTTTGTGAACCTCTGCTTCAGCACCATCCTTCTCAGTGGCAGAAGAGGTTCCAGACAGTTCCAGTTGTCAATAGCACCTCCCCTCTTGCGGTCACACTTATCATCACTTGTAGAACATCTGTTATTACTGCTGCATTGTGAGCTCCTTGGAGTGTCTAGCATAGGGCCTTGCCCATTATGCATGTAATGACTTTTTGAAAGTAGTGTTACTTGCCACTCAGCGAATGAACAAGCCGGTGGATGAGAACTTCTTCAGATCACTACAAGACATCATTCTACCTGCACCTTTGAAAGACAAGATGAAATCTAAATGCATGGTTTTGACTTTTGCCTTTTTGTCTCTCTGACACAGAGTAACAAAATGATGAATAGCATGGGCTTTAAAGTCGGAGGCTGTGGATTTGAATCTTGGCCCTTTGCTCTTCTCCCTTGGGCAAAGATTTATCTCTTCTAAGCCTCTGTTTCGTTATCTGTACAATAGGTGCATGAATAGATCCACATATAGTGGAGTGATTAAATGAACTAGACCTGGGCTTCGGAATTCACATCCCAGTTTTATCACTTAGAAGCAGTGTAATCTTGTGCAAGCAACTATTCTCATCATCTTCATCTCCAAAATAGAGATAAATATTGGGTTGGCTAAAAGTGTTTTCCAGATTTTTCTCTAACATCTTATGGAAAAATTTGAACAAAGTTTTTAGTTAGCCCAATACTTACATCATGGGACTTCGGGAGGATTACGTGTCCAGAACATAGCAAGCATTATAAAAATGTAGCTCGTATCTTTACCCACCTCAGAGGGAAGATGGAATAAGATAACGCATGTATGGTGCATCCTTAGCACTGTTCCTGGGCTGTCCCGGCTGTTCAGCACTTGTTCACTGCTGTTATTATTCCAAGCTTTCGCAGTTTAAATGCACATTCTTCTCCCTTTCTATCAACTCTGAAAGCAGGAGGCATCTATCAGTCACATTGAGATGGAGGCACTCCTGATTTGGTTTTCACCACCTTCACTTCAAACTTGGCAGGACGATGTCAGAAGCCTGGAGGAACACCCCAGAGCTGGCGCTGGGGACCACTGCTGCATCGTTCCTGTGGCCGTCCGTGAGCTTCTGAAGGCACAGAGGTCGACCTTGCGGGGAAAACTGCGGACGCAGACAATGCTGTTCATTCTTAGAGGCACCTCTTATGGTCACTGGCATCTTGAATGGTGCTGTGTATACTCACCTGCCAATCCTTGTGGTCTGAGCAACCAGCCGGCTGTAGCCAGTGTTGTGGGGTGAGAGTCAGAGGCGGAGGGGAAGGGAAATAGAGGCTGAGGTCCCTGTGTGGAACTGGCCAGGGATTGTTCCTGTGGACTGGGGCTGCCAAACAGATCTGCTTTGTCTTCCCGTGGGTGGCTCAATCCCGGCTCACCATCAGCTCTCGGGTAAGTCAGTTTGCTTCCCCTGCACACGTTGCAACCATCTGGCTGAGCCTCTTGGGTGATTGTACAAGGACAGGTCTGGGTCGGGCAGAGAAGTAGGTCTGATAAGGGTGATGGGGCAATTTCTGGAGGCACCACCTTATGAGCAATCTGGGCTTTCCCTCCAGGGCTCAGGGCACAGGCAAGGGAAAGAAGGGCAGGGACCTGAACCCAGTGAAAGTGACAGGCCTCTCTGGATATCAGTGAGAGAGCAGGACAGTCTCAAAAGCAGGCATGTCCTCCTGTTTCCAGGTGTCTAGGGCTTATAAGAAATGAAGCTTCTCATCTGCTAACATGAAATTCTCTAGGCTTTTCCCTTTGGTGTCTGGAGGGTCCTGCAGGGAGAGGAAATTTTGTTTGTCAAAAAGAGCAGGTGTTAATTACTCAGTTTGGGGACACTGGGGTACAGGTGGTCATGTGATGTCAGGGAGGGAGGGACCCAGGATGGAGTAAGAGGCTGGATGAGGTGAGTGGTTGTAGCCAAGGCTCACACTGTGTGTGGGGGCGCATTATGAGCACCCACCCCTTTCTGAAAAGTATTCCCAGGGTGGGAGTATGTACGTGTGTGTCTTTACTCCCAAGTCCAGTTCCCTGGTTCGTTCATGATATTTTGAGCACATCATACACCTGTGAATTCACCTCCCAGGAAAAGGATAGTTGGTTTGGCTATTTTAAATTTGAAAACAGTAATATAAAGAAAGAAAGAAAAGAAGAGAGAAAGAAGTCAAAAGAGGAAGAAAAATAAAAATGAAAATCACATGACAATTCTTTTCTGTTGTAATACAACTGAGGGATCTTGCTACTTTGTCATAATTGATGTTCTTTTGGCTGGTTTTTGAATTAATCAATCCACTGACCAAACATTTATTGAATGCTTAAGATGAGTCAAGTGCTAAGAATAAGGGACATATTAGTAATGAAACAGAGGGTTCCTGGCTTCGGGAAACTTCCAAAGTAGTAAATAAGGAAACACTTTTGATATGAAACATTTACTTGAGTCACTTGATCTTTATAGCCTCCCTTTGAAGCAGGCATTGTTATCTCTTTCACAGATAATGAAACTGAGACTCCAGGAGGTGAAGAAACACGGGGCAGACAGAGGAGTGAGTTCAGAGTGGTGAGGAGTGGTTTCCATTGGGTAGCAGTCTACAAAAGCTCTGCAGGGGTTGGCCTTTGAGTGTTGAGATGAAGACAGAACTGGCTCACAGCAGGTGGAAGACAGAGGTACCAGCTCCAGGCCTTGAGGCACAGCTCAGGCAATGGTGAGAAGAGGGTTAGCTTCTCAGAGAACAGCCAGTGAGGCTGTGGCTAAGTGTGGGCCTCTGGGAACTTCCAGTGGGAGAAGTTTCAATTCCATGAAAACAGGTCAACACCCTCATTAGACGAGGAATAGTCATTGCAAAGCTGCAGCGCATGGAGTTGCACAACTCCAGTGGGATGAGCAGCTGTGTTGGGAGGATAGCTCAGCCCTGTGAAAAGCATAAGCAAGTCTCCTCTGAGCAAATCAGCACAGCCCCAGGGGCCCTGAGTCCACGGAAACCAAGGCGGGCACTGGAGAAGGCCAGCTGTGGGCAGAGGGTGCAACAGATGCCATGGCTGCTATTGTCCGCTTGTTCATTTGCTGCAAGTATTTATTGAGTACCTGCTCTGTGCCAGACGTGGTGCCAAGAATTATGACGCCATCTTGACAATCAAGAAATCAGTCTAGGGACTTCTCTGGCAGTCCAATGACTAAGACTCCATGCTCCCAATGTAGGGAGCCCACGTTCAATCCCCAGTCAGGGAACTAGACCCCACATGCCACATCTAAGTGTTTGCACACTACAAAGCGTAAGCAAAAACAAACAAAATTCAGTCTAGTGAAAGGATGGAACAGAAAACAGTAGATTACTACAATAATGCAGCAATGAACAATTGCTGTGTGTCAGACATTATTTTACGTGCTTTGCATGTGTTAACTCTTGGGTTCTCCACAACAGGCTGATTATGTTATCCTTATTTTGCAGAGGGAACGATGGGGACACAAAAAGATTAAGCAATTTGCTCAGGGTCATAGAACTCATACCTAAGAGGCAGAGCCAAGATTTAAACCCAGGCCGACCGACTCCAGAGTCCAAGCTTTGAACCACCATGCTGGACCACCTTTTGTTTGCACAATCAAATCAATTGTTTATTCAGGGTAGGAAGCCTAGAGGCAGCACAGGATGCTACAAGAACCCAGAGATGGGGTTCCCCATGCAGTTGGTGGAGAGGGTGCAGGGAGGACTTTCTGGAAGAATGGGACCATGTGGAGGTCTGAAGGAGGACAGGTGGTGGCCCAGGCTGAGGAGAGGTTAGGGGAAGGTTCTAGGCTGTGGAATGGAACCAGAAAGAGCTGCTGGGAATAGGGAACACAGACTAAGAGGAGCTCATTATGGCTGCAGAGGAAGGAAACAGTCTGAGGTTGAGGAGGAGAGAGGCAGGGGTTTGAGAGGAGCTGGAAGTGGCCCCTTCTGAACTGGTGACCCCCTGGGTTCCCAAGAACTCCGGGGACTGTAAACATATCAGTCACACATCGGCTTACCCAGAGGACGATTGCTTTTGTGCAAATAAACAATCCCTTGTACAAATCCCTGCACATTGAGTGACAAAGGTCCCTACTGAGGCCATTCCCTAAGGAAACCAGGAGTGTGGTGACTTCACTTTTCCGAACAGCAGTTTTATCATCTATAAATTGGGGTTTTGTAATAATCCCAGCCAAGGTGGAACCTGAGAGGGTGTTTGTGGGGGACCCAGATTCCTTCCCCTTGTTTTCAGCATATTTCTGTAAGACGGGGCTTCCCTCATAGCTCAGTTGGTAAAGAATCCGCCTGCAGTGCCAGAGACCCCGGTTCGATTTCTGGGTTGGGGAGATCTGCTCGAGAAGGGTTAGGCTACCCACTCCAGTATTCTTGGACTTCCCTTGTGGCTCAGCTGGTAAAGAATCCACCTGCAATGCGGGAGACCTGGGTTTGATCCCTGGGTTGGGAAGATCCCCTGGAGAAGGGAAAGGCTACCCACTCCAGTATTCTGGCCTGGAGAATTCCATGGACTGTATAGTCCATGGGGTTACAAAGAGTCGGACATGACTGAGTGACTTACATTTTCACTTTTCTGTATGAAGGGAATTTCATCAAAACAAATGAGGTGCTTTGTAGGAGATCTTAGAGCAACAGCTTTCAAATGAGGTTTCCAAAAATCTTTGAACATGGAGGAATATGTTAATAAAAACAGCCTGATGATTTTTATTGTGTCACCATCCCTTCTCAGGAATGGTGTCCAATTGTTATCAGGGTAGTGTGCCTTCAAACTTAGATTTCAGGTTTGGATGTCAGCCTTGACAATCTACCAGGCAGGGTGAGTAATTCTGATAGGTGAGATTGGATCCATCAAATACCATCTGCTTTTCCTCTTTCATGGTCATTTTCTCCAAACACCACTGGTTCCTTCCTTCGAGGTCCATCATTTTGATCACGGAGTCCACTCTTAATAACCATCAAAGGCTAGTACTCTTCATAGTATGATTTAAGATGCTGTGGAAGAAGAATAAGCATCCTTGCTTTCTCTAGCAGTTGGACGTGAAACAAAATATAATGGTTCAGGACATCTGTAGCATTCTTATGAAGATCACGTGGAATAACCCATGTTGGTAATATTGAGGCAGTTGTAAGGGAAATTGAATTTTGTGTGATTCTTAGGAAAACAAAGCTGTGGGACTGTATGCCCATCATATGTACATTTATATTCTTGAAAAATTTTGCCTGTTGTTTCACTTAATTCTTTATACCATGTATGTACATATTCATGTGTATACAAAATCTCAAAAGAGATTTTTGTGTTCAGTGTTCCTTTTTAAAATTATGTATTTATGGCTGCACTGAGTTTTCACTGTGGCATGCGGTTCCTCTAGTTGAGCCCATGGCATGTGGGATCTTAGTCCCCTTACCAGGGATCAAACCTACATCCCCTGCATTGGAAGGCAGATTCTTAAGCACTGGGGAAGTCCTGTGCTCTTATTCTTTACACCAGGGAAGCTCTGTGCTCTTATTCTTTCCTTTTTTAAAAATGTTTTTTTTTTTTTTTTTTTTTTGGTTCCTTCCTTCGAGGTCCATCATTTTGATCACGGAGTCCACTCTTAATAACCATCAAAGGCTAGTACTCTTCATAGTATGATTTAAGATGCTGTGGAAGAAGAATAAGCATCCTTGCTTTCTCTAGCAGTTGGACGTGAAACAAAATATAATGGTTCAGGACATCTGTAGCATTCTTATGAAGATCACGTGGAATAACCCATGTTGGTAATATTGAGGCAGTTGTAAGGGAAATTGAATTTTGTGTGATTCTTAGGAAAACAAAGCTGTGGGACTGTATGCCCATCATATGTACATTTATATTCTTGAAAAATTTTGCCTGTTGTTTCACTTAATTCTTTATACCATGTATGTACATATTCATGTGTATACAAAATCTCAAAAGAGATTTTTGTGTTCAGTGTTCCTTTTTAAAATTATGTATTTATGGCTGCACTGAGTTTTCACTGTGGCATGCGGTTCCTCTAGTTGAGCCCATGGCATGTGGGATCTTAGTCCCCTTACCAGGGATCAAACCTACATCCCCTGCATTGGAAGGCAGATTCTTAAGCACTGGGGAAGTCCTGTGCTCTTATTCTTTACACCAGGGAAGCTCTGTGCTCTTATTCTTTCCTTTTTTAAAAATGTTTTTTTTTTTTTTTTTTTTTTGTCTGTGCTAGGTCTCTGTTTTATCTGTGTCTGGGCTTTCTCTAGTTTCGGAGAGCATGGGTTCCTCTTCAGTTGCAGCGCGTGGGCTTCTCACTGCAGTGACTTCTGTTGTAGAGCGTGGGGTCTAGGGCGTGTGGGCTTCAGTAGCTGCTGCAGGTGGACTCAATAGCTGCACCTCGCAGGCTCCAGAGTACAGGCTCTGTAAGATGGGGCATGCGGGCCTAGTTTCCCTGCATCATGTGGGATCTTCCCAGATCAGGGATTGAACCAGTGTCCCCTGCATTGGCAGCTGGAGTCTTAACCACTGGACCACCAGTGAAGCCCTCTTATTCTTAAAATGTATATTTAAATGTAGTAACTGAGACGCAGGTTCTTAGGAAATAAAAAACACTAGTACATTGTTTTCTGAAAGGAAAAAAAAAAAAAAAACAAGAAAGGACTTAAATTTCCAAACCTTTTTTCTTTCAGGACTTTTTGGTATTCATTTGAATGAATGATTTTTTGAACTATGAAACTTTCTATGATTATCTTTTGGCATGACTCTTCTACCCCATTTTAAATAGTTTTGAAATGTGTATCATTTTACTTGGATGATAAACAATGAAGAAAGAAAAAAGAAGTGATTATAGATCATTTTATTTTGCAGCCCTTTGAAAGAACTCCTGAAATACTTAATATGTGATATGTTACAGACAAAACATAAATTTAGAGTTGGAAGTTAATTTCAGTACACTGCTTAATTTATCAGACACTTGATTTTTCAAGAATCATTTAATATAGTTTCCTAAATTCTATCGTCTCTGAAAGGTGTAAAACCCAAATGAACACAAATTACATTGCTGGAGAGCCCAAAGATATTTTCATGGAACAACACAGCTTCCCATTTGCTCCACCTTCATTCTGCATGCAGATGCTTTCAAAAATTCATCAGCTTTTTCTCAGATGCATGAGTTGATGGTATTGAGAAATTTTCAGAGTTCTTTTACTTCTCATTCACATCAAAACTTATTATTACTGAGGCTTCCCCCAATGTTGGCTCAGCAGGTTAAGAACCCACATGCAATGCGGGAGACACAGGAGATGTGGATTTGATCCCTGAGTCGGGAAGATCCCCTGGAGAAGGAAATAGCACTCCAGTATTTTTGCTTAAAAAATCCTATGAACAGAGAAGCCTGGTGGGCTATAGTCCAAAGGCTTGCAAAGAATTGGACACAACTGAGCAACTCAGCACACACACATGGAGTCTCAAACCTCAGTATAACCTTGTGTGTATGAAATGCGTGGCTCTCTTTTCACCAGTCTTGCTGCAAAGCCATTCAATTTCCTGCTCTTGTTAGCAATGCTGTGATAGGCCTGGCCAGGAGTTTTGTTCAGATCAATTGCATGCTGTAAATCTGTTTTTGCAACCATGTGCAGATTAGTTCATGTTTTCCTTTCAACCTTAATGCATCCTAACAGCCTGTCTTCTTTTACAGTGGGCCTTGAGGTCTTCTTGGCCCAGCTGATGACTCTTCCTTCATTGCATTGTCAGGAGGCTCATCCCATCCTACTGACTAAGCCGAGGAAACACTGATCTCATCCTTATGCCCTGAAACATTTCACTTTTCATTATTCTTTGAAAGATTTCATTTACAAAAAAAAAAATGCACTTTTTGCAAGTAGGATCAACTAGGAAACTCTTCAGCTCAGGTAAGTTCTCTGAGGGCAGGGACTTTCATCTGTTCTTTAAAAAAAAACTGGGGGCTTCCCTGGTGGTCTAGTGGTTAGCAATCTGCCTTTCAATGCAGGGCACACAGGTTTGATCCCTGGATCCCCCATGCCACTGAGCAACTGAGCTTGTGAGCCACAGTTACTGAGTGCTACAACTACTGAAGCCCGTGCCCGGCAACAAGGGAGGCCACAATGATGGGAAGCCCTCACATGGCAACAAGGAGCAGCCCCGATCACAGTAACTAGAGAAAGCCCACAGGCAGCAGCCAAGACCCAGCCCAGCCAAAAAGAAAATAGATTAATTTAAAAAATTGTTTTGAGCAGCTAGACACAGAGTAGGTACTTATTAAATATTTATGGAATGAACAAATGAAGATTTTTTTCTTCTTTCACTCTGATTTCAAATATACTCCCCAATACTCCCAATTTCCAGAAAACATAGCTTGATGTTTTAAACCAGAGGTTGGCAAAGTTTTTCTGTAAAAGTGTGACAGGGTTAATATTTTACGCTCTGTGGGGCATAAAGTTTCTGTCGCAAGTATTCATCTCTGTCATTGTAGCAGAAAGCAGCCCAGACACTATGTAAATGAATGAGTGTGGATGTGTGACAATAAAACTTTATTTAAAGTCTGGCTGGTGGAGGGTCAGATTTGACCTTTGGGACTTTGTTGACTCCTGTTTTAAATTCTTAATTAAAAAAAAGCCTGTTCTCTTTTCTTCAACTCATTTTTTTGATGAGCAGGTGATATTTTTCTCCAATGGTTTCACCACAAATCAATACTAACCCCAGTACTTGTATTATTTCTCTCATATATTCTGGAAATTTTCAGGATTTTTTATCCCCAATAGAAAGTCCCCTTTGCACTGCGAAATGTTCCTGGCTGCACAATCAGTCTGAGAAGTAGAATCCTATTGAGCTTCAGCCTTCAAAAATCTGTTTTCCAGAATCTTTACACTTTGTAATTCACTCGATCTTTCTGTACTTTGAAGGCCCATTTTGACTGAAGCAGTGCAACTTTTTTTAGGTTATAAATTTCAAATCACTTTCAGGATTTTCAAGGTAGCACTGTATCCTGCTTCTATACTGGTCCTAGATGTCCCCTGATGCTTATCTGTGGTGATAAAATTTGCTGTCACTCCACATTACCGTTATTTGTGCTCCCACTTGACCGGCTGTGTAAGCTTTTAGAAAGTTTTGTGAAGAATAATTATATAGGCTTTCAAATAGCTACAGGTATCAGGGAAGAAACCACAGTTTATCACATCTAAAGCATCAAAGTTCCACATAATTTTTTTTTTATATATAATGGTTTTCTATTTAATTAAGGGCTTCCCTGATGGCTCAGCAGTAAAGAATCCACCTGCTGGTATAGGAGACACAAGGAGACACAGGTTCTACCGCTGAGTCGGGAAGCTCCCCTGGAGAAAGAAATGGCAACTCATTCTAGTATTCTTGTCTGGAAAATCATGTGGACAGAGGAATCTGGCAGGCAACAGTCCATGGGGTCGCAAAGAGTTGGACACAACTGAGTGACTGAGCACATTTAATTAAAGTGGGTGTTTCCAAGCAGGTTTGTTTCCACCTCCCTTTTGAATGCATTTGAGTTGCACCTTTGATGCAAGTGGGATCTTAGTTCCTAGACCAGGGATCGAACCCATGCCCCCTTCAGAGGTAGCATGGAATCTTAAGCACTGGATTGCCAGGGAAGTCCCAATACATAGTTCTCTCCACCCCAGAATATTTTATTTATTTATTTTTGCACAGTTTTTTTTTTTTTTTTAAAGGAAAAAAAAAAAAAAACAAGAAAGGACTTAAATTTCCAAACCTTTTTTCTTTCAGGACTTTTTGGTATTCATTTGAATGAATGATTTTTTGAACTATGAAACTTTCTATGATTATCTTTTGGCATGACTCTTCTACCCCATTTTAAATAGTTTTGAAATGTGTATCATTTTACTTGGATGATAAACAATGAAGAAAGAAAAAAGAAGTGATTATAGATCATTTTATTTTGCAGCCCTTTGAAAGAACTCCTGAAATACTTAATATGTGATATGTTACAGACAAAACATAAATTTAGAGTTGGAAGTTAATTTCAGTACACTGCTTAATTTATCAGACACTTGATTTTTCAAGAATCATTTAATATAGTTTCCTAAATTCTATCGTCTCTGAAAGGTGTAAAACCCAAATGAACACAAATTACATTGCTGGAGAGCCCAAAGATATTTTCATGGAACAACACAGCTTCCCATTTGCTCCACCTTCATTCTGCATGCAGATGCTTTCAAAAATTCATCAGCTTTTTCTCAGATGCATGAGTTGATGGTATTGAGAAATTTTCAGAGTTCTTTTACTTCTCATTCACATCAAAACTTATTATTACTGAGGCTTCCCCCAATGTTGGCTCAGCAGGTTAAGAACCCACATGCAATGCGGGAGACACAGGAGATGTGGATTTGATCCCTGAGTCGGGAAGATCCCCTGGAGAAGGAAATAGCACTCCAGTATTTTTGCTTAAAAAATCCTATGAACAGAGAAGCCTGGTGGGCTATAGTCCAAAGGCTTGCAAAGAATTGGACACAACTGAGCAACTCAGCACACACACATGGAGTCTCAAACCTCAGTATAACCTTGTGTGTATGAAATGCGTGGCTCTCTTTTCACCAGTCTTGCTGCAAAGCCATTCAATTTCCTGCTCTTGTTAGCAATGCTGTGATAGGCCTGGCCAGGAGTTTTGTTCAGATCAATTGCATGCTGTAAATCTGTTTTTGCAACCATGTGCAGATTAGTTCATGTTTTCCTTTCAACCTTAATGCATCCTAACAGCCTGTCTTCTTTTACAGTGGGCCTTGAGGTCTTCTTGGCCCAGCTGATGACTCTTCCTTCATTGCATTGTCAGGAGGCTCATCCCATCCTACTGACTAAGCCGAGGAAACACTGATCTCATCCTTATGCCCTGAAACATTTCACTTTTCATTATTCTTTGAAAGATTTCATTTACAAAAAAAAAAATGCACTTTTTGCAAGTAGGATCAACTAGGAAACTCTTCAGCTCAGGTAAGTTCTCTGAGGGCAGGGACTTTCATCTGTTCTTTAAAAAAAAACTGGGGGCTTCCCTGGTGGTCTAGTGGTTAGCAATCTGCCTTTCAATGCAGGGCACACAGGTTTGATCCCTGGATCCCCCATGCCACTGAGCAACTGAGCTTGTGAGCCACAGTTACTGAGTGCTACAACTACTGAAGCCCGTGCCCGGCAACAAGGGAGGCCACAATGATGGGAAGCCCTCACATGGCAACAAGGAGCAGCCCCGATCACAGTAACTAGAGAAAGCCCACAGGCAGCAGCCAAGACCCAGCCCAGCCAAAAAGAAAATAGATTAATTTAAAAAATTGTTTTGAGCAGCTAGACACAGAGTAGGTACTTATTAAATATTTATGGAATGAACAAATGAAGATTTTTTTCTTCTTTCACTCTGATTTCAAATATACTCCCCAATACTCCCAATTTCCAGAAAACATAGCTTGATGTTTTAAACCAGAGGTTGGCAAAGTTTTTCTGTAAAAGTGTGACAGGGTTAATATTTTACGCTCTGTGGGGCATAAAGTTTCTGTCGCAAGTATTCATCTCTGTCATTGTAGCAGAAAGCAGCCCAGACACTATGTAAATGAATGAGTGTGGATGTGTGACAATAAAACTTTATTTAAAGTCTGGCTGGTGGAGGGTCAGATTTGACCTTTGGGACTTTGTTGACTCCTGTTTTAAATTCTTAATTAAAAAAAAGCCTGTTCTCTTTTCTTCAACTCATTTTTTTGATGAGCAGGTGATATTTTTCTCCAATGGTTTCACCACAAATCAATACTAACCCCAGTACTTGTATTATTTCTCTCATATATTCTGGAAATTTTCAGGATTTTTTATCCCCAATAGAAAGTCCCCTTTGCACTGCGAAATGTTCCTGGCTGCACAATCAGTCTGAGAAGTAGAATCCTATTGAGCTTCAGCCTTCAAAAATCTGTTTTCCAGAATCTTTACACTTTGTAATTCACTCGATCTTTCTGTACTTTGAAGGCCCATTTTGACTGAAGCAGTGCAACTTTTTTTAGGTTATAAATTTCAAATCACTTTCAGGATTTTCAAGGTAGCACTGTATCCTGCTTCTATACTGGTCCTAGATGTCCCCTGATGCTTATCTGTGGTGATAAAATTTGCTGTCACTCCACATTACCGTTATTTGTGCTCCCACTTGACCGGCTGTGTAAGCTTTTAGAAAGTTTTGTGAAGAATAATTATATAGGCTTTCAAATAGCTACAGGTATCAGGGAAGAAACCACAGTTTATCACATCTAAAGCATCAAAGTTCCACATAATTTTTTTTTTATATATAATGGTTTTCTATTTAATTAAGGGCTTCCCTGATGGCTCAGCAGTAAAGAATCCACCTGCTGGTATAGGAGACACAAGGAGACACAGGTTCTACCGCTGAGTCGGGAAGCTCCCCTGGAGAAAGAAATGGCAACTCATTCTAGTATTCTTGTCTGGAAAATCATGTGGACAGAGGAATCTGGCAGGCAACAGTCCATGGGGTCGCAAAGAGTTGGACACAACTGAGTGACTGAGCACATTTAATTAAAGTGGGTGTTTCCAAGCAGGTTTGTTTCCACCTCCCTTTTGAATGCATTTGAGTTGCACCTTTGATGCAAGTGGGATCTTAGTTCCTAGACCAGGGATCGAACCCATGCCCCCTTCAGAGGTAGCATGGAATCTTAAGCACTGGATTGCCAGGGAAGTCCCAATACATAGTTCTCTCCACCCCAGAATATTTTATTTATTTATTTTTGCACAGTTTTTTTTTTTTTTTAATTGAAGTATAATTGCTTCACAGGCCTCCCTGGTGGCTTAGCAGTAAAGAATCTGCCTGCAATGCAAAAGCTGCAGGAGACTTAGGCTCTGTCATTGGGTTGAGAAGATCCCCTGGAGAAGGAAATGGCATCCCACTACAGTATTCTTGCCTGGAGAATTCCATTCCAGAGGAGCCTGGTGGGATACAGTCCATTAGGTCATAAAGAGTTGGACACGACTGTAGCGACTTAGCACAGCACAGCACATAAATGCTTTTGCAATGTTGTGCCAGTTTCTTGGAAAGTTTTTTTAATTAAAAAACATTTTTGCTGCGAGAGGCTGAGTGATGGTAGCAATTTTTAAAAAGCATGATGGCACAATAGGAAAGACAACACCTTCAGTTCAGTTCAGTTCAGTCGCTCAGTCGTGTCCGNGATACAGTCCATTAGGTCATAAAGAGTTGGACACGACTGTAGCGACTTAGCACAGCACAGCACATAAATGCTTTTGCAATGTTGTGCCAGTTTCTTGGAAAGTTTTTTTAATTAAAAAACATTTTTGCTGCGAGAGGCTGAGTGATGGTAGCAATTTTTAAAAAGCATGATGGCACAATAGGAAAGACAACACCTTCAGTTCAGTTCAGTTCAGTCGCTCAGTCGTGTCCGACTCTTTGCGACCCCATGAATCGCAGCACGCCAGGCCTCCCTATCCATCACCATCTCCCGGAGTTCACTCAGACTCACGTCCATCGAGTCCATGATGCCATCCAGCCATCTCATCCTCGGTCGTCCCCTTCTCCTCCCGCCCCCAATCCCTCCCAGCATCAGAGTCTTTCCCAATGAGTCAACTCTTCGCATGAGGTGGCCAAAGTACTGGAGTTTCAGCTTTAGCATCATTCCTTCCAAAGAAATCCCAGGGTTGATCTTCAGAATGGACTGGTTGGATCTCCTTGCAGTCCAAGGGACTCTCAAGAGTCTTCTCCAACACCACAGTTCAAAAGCATCGATTCTTTGGCGCTCAGCTTTCTTCACAGTCCAACTTTCACATCCATACATGACCACAGGAAAAACCACAGCCTTGACTAGGCGGACCTTAGTCGGCAAAGGACAACACCTAGGCCTGTTCAAATATCATCTGTTGACCTGTGTCCATATGATCATAGTTTTTGTTGCTGTGGTGATGAAAAATTAGGTTAATACTGTCATGGACCAAGTAAGACTATGATGTACAGTTCACAATTTAGAACTGATTTTGTATAACAACAACAACAAAAATGGTAACCGTTATTGGGTATTTACTTTGAGCCAGGAACTGTGCTAGACTACATGGATTATCTCATTCAATCCATTCAACCCCTGAGACAGTCCTATCAGACAGGCATTTTGTTCCCACTGAGCTGTGCCTTGGAGACATTTTTCTCTCTCTGAAGACCACAGAGTTAGCACCTGTGAAGCTCGTATGGATGCTTCTGCTGAGCACAATTTTCTTTTGAAAAATTTCATTGGGGGAGAGAGTAGGGGGTGAAGAACAGGGAAACTTTAGTTCTAATATTTATTATTTTTACAAGTTTTAAGTCTTTTTTAAATCAGTCTTCCTTTTTTTCCTGTTTATTTTTGGCTGTGCTGTCTTCATTGGTACATGTGGACTTTCTCTGGAGTGCATACTTCAGCAGTTGTGGCACATGGCTCTGTTGCCCCAAGACATGTGGGATCTTCCTCGACCAGGGAAAGAATTTGTGTCCCTTGCATTTGCAGGCAGCTTCTTAACCAGTGGACCACCATTATTTACTTATTTATTTCGACTGCACTGAGTCTCAGTTGCAGCCCACAAGAATCTAGTTCCCTAACCAGAGATCAAACCGTGGCCCCTTGCATTGGGAGTTTGGCATCCTAACCACTGGACCACCAGGGAAGTCCCAAACTTCAGCTCTAAATAGACTCTTCACTGTATCCTGTAGCCTAATCCCTTGTTATGCTCTGAATTGGCCACTTCTTCTGCAAAGATAAAATAAACCAGAGGAGAAAGTTTCAGCTGGGTTGTGAAGGATTGGCAGGAGCAGGAACGGAATCAGTTATATCCCAGGGAAGCTGAGGGAAGGGTGGCTGAGAGAGGGGAAGACATTGGAGATGGTGTTGGGAATGTTGCAGATTGGTCAAGATTTGGGCAAGCCAAGAGGTTTAGAAAGTTGGCTTATTTAGGGTAATCACTCATGTTTGGGTGTGTATCGTGTCTTCAGTGGGAAGAGAACACCCAGGAAAGATGCTCTAAGAGTGTATTAGTCAGAGTTCTGCAGGAAAAAAATTATTAGGACATATATTGATACAGAGAAAGAGAGATTAATTAAAAGGGGTCAGCTTATAGATATGGAAGCTGTGAAGGCCCACCATCTCCAATCTGCAAGTGGGAGGCCCAAGATAGCTGTTGGTTCCAGTCTAAACTCAGGGGTAGGAAGACCCGAGAACCACAGAAGCCAACAGAATAAATCATGGTCTGAGTCTGAAGTCTTGAGAACCAGGCATGCTGAGGTCTGAGAGCAAAAGATAGAATCTCAGCTCAAGCAGAATCACCCTTCCTTTGCTATTTTGTCCTATTAAGACTCTCCACAGATTGGATGATACCCTCCTGCCCCAATGGGGGTGATCTTCTCAGTCTGCTGATTTAAGAGCTGGTCTGAGAAACACCTTTGCAGACACACTCCAAACGATGTTTTATCAGCTCTTTGGGCATTCCTTAGCCCAGTCAACCTCCACACTGCAATACAACCATCTGCATCCACTCCACTTAGTAGACACGAAACTCAGCATTGAGAGAGGTAAAGTGATTTGTCCAAGGTCACACAGCCAGAAGAGGCAGAATCAGTATTGAAAGACAAGGCAGAAGAGATCCTGGTGATTCGCAGGCACGGATCCCTTTCGATTCTTTACTGACTAGTGACTGGCTAGGGTGTGGCCAGCCTTGGGTTGACTGAGGTGAAGTGGGTAGGAGGTAATGGCCTTTGTTTCCTTAGCACTGGGTTTAACATGTCTTAGTTTCACTACTGGTAATTAAGAGCAGTAACTGCTTAGACCTGGATTGTTAAAAAGCACTTTGACACCTGTCATTACATTTAATCCAGGCAAATCTGTGATGCAGGTCTATTTATTGTTCCCTTTTTACAGATGAAGAAGCTGAGGCAGGAATTCCTTCTAGGTCCATGTTTCTGTTGAAACAGAAATATCTTAGAGTTGAGATATTTGAGCCAGGCCCAGACAAAAAAGACAAATACATTGTCAAATATATATATATTTTTGCCACCCCACATAGCATGTTGGATCTTAGTTCCCCAACCAGGGAATTAACCTGCATCCCTTGCATTGAGAGCACAGAGTCTTAACCACTGGATCACCAACGAAGTCCCTCAAATGTGTTTGAGAGCTGTAATCTGAGGTCAAATGCCTGGGTTGAAACCCTGGTCCTCCCACTTCCCAACTGTATGGCTGGAGGAGAGATAAGGGGGAGAGGACAGGATTTGGGAACAGGGGAGAGGACTTTCCAGGCAGAGAGAAAGAGGTCCTGCCTAAAATGGGCCACTGGTTAAGAAGAAGGGTCTTTGAACCATTTATTTGCACTTGACCTTGCTTCTTATTAACTTGGGATACATCAAATGTGGTCAATTAAACCCATCACCCAGGGTGATCATAGTGAGCCTCAAATGAAAGAAAAGAGCTTAGCCTAGTGCTCAGCCTGAGTCTGAGCCCCATGACATGAAGAAGTGGTCAGTGTTGGTGTTGAAATAGGGAAGGGCAGTAGAAGCTGGCCTGGGTGACAGTTTGAAGCTGTTGGTCCCTGGGGCCCTGACGTGTCTCAGGGGCTCTTGGACAGGGATGACTGAACAACAGATGTCCTTTCAGAAGCCATACCTGGGCTGGAATCACTGAACCTGAGATCCACCGTCTGAATGGTCACCATGACTAAGGATTCTCTTCTGGAGACCATGGACACAGCACTCCTGGAGTTCCTTTCCTTTACTCTCTTCTCCTGTAGGCATCTTCATGGGCTTTATTCACTCCTGGCAGGACAGTCTACATTATTTATGGAGCCCAGTGGAAAACAGAAACAGGAGACCCCATGTTCAAAATTATTAAGAATTTCAGGATGGCATCAGCAGAACACTGAACCACGTGGGAAGGACATTTCTGAGCACAGGACCCTGTGCACACAGCCACGGGTACAGGGCTCACAGCCATGAAGCTGGTTTTGACTCTTGGCCCTGCCTGTCTCCACCTGGACAGCTGAATAAACTCTGAAAACCTCAGTCAATTACCAGGCACCCTAAACCACACAACAGGACACGTGGGCGTTGGGAAATGTCTGTTCTTTAACATATTCTCTTTTCAGGCATTTATTAAATGCACAGGGAGGTATTGGCGAGACCAATATTTTCTTCAAGAAATTCAGTGTCTAGTGGGAGATACAAATACACATAAACACAGTAATTAACAAATTGATTATTCCATTCATCTAGGCAATACACAATTATTATTACATACTACATGCCAGGCTGGGCATCAGAGATATAAAAATGAATCAAATACCATTAACAGCACAGAATTTGAGGCAACACTGGTGAGGTTAAAGCCCTGACTCTACACCTTTTTAGCTGTATGACCTTGGGTGAGTTATGGAACCTCTCTGGTCCTTAAGGTCCTCATCTGCAACTTGAGGATAATCATAGTGCTTTCCTCAGAGATTTGTTGTGAAGATTCATTGAGTTGATCCTCATATTAAATGAGCTAACGTGAGATTTTCAGAGCAGTGTCCAGCACACAGGGCATGCTATGTAAATTATTTACTCAAGAAATTCAAAGTCTAGGGGCAGAGAATCACACATACATATACACATGCAACATACATCATGATTAATTAAACAAATAGCTAATCATATCTACAGTGTTCCAGGCTTTGTGTGTGGCCCTGGGGCATGGGAGCAGGAGTGGGAGTTAGAGCAAAGCAGGATGTGGTCTCTTTCCCACCTCCACCTGAGCCTACAGTCCTTTGGGTGGGTGACGGCAGACCAGGACCTTGTTAGGACAAAATGTGTTGCTATTATTTCCCTATTTCATGCTTCGTATATTAGTCGGGGGAGAGCAGATGTGCAGTGGGGGAGTTGACCAGGTGCTCGGAGAGTGCAAAGCAAAGTGCCGCCTGCTGGCCAGGGAGGAGGGGAGGGGTCAGCGAGTGTGGAATAGTTTCCCCTCTTCATCAGGGACCCCGCTGTCATGTGGAAAGGATGCAGCCCTTGGCGTCTGGCAATGTGAATGGCAAGACGGAGCAGAGCACAGCCCCATATTTGGCCAGGGAGACGTTCACTTCACTACACGCCCTCTGACTCACCCTCCCAGCCCGGCAGCTGGGGGGCTGAGCTCACAGGCTCTCTGACTCAGGCGGCATGGGGTGTCCTCACCGGGGGGCAGGGGAGGAGGCTGTCCTGTGTCCCCAGCCTCCATCCATCAGCCCCTCCTCCTCCCTTCAGCAGCCTCTGCTCTCTCTGTTGCTTGCACATTAACTGCTCTCCCGGCCCCGGGACTCCTCTCCGCAGACGGCCGCCACCTACCCCTCTCTAGAAGCAGGTTCTACAAGAGCTGACTTCTCCGGAGTGGATTTTACCCAAGCCTTGCCTCACAAAGTGATCTGGGAGGTGCAGTTTGAATGAGTGGGTGAAGTCACCTGTCATGGGAAGGCAACGCTGTGGGAGACAGCAGAGCCGGGTGCTCCGGCTGCTCTGTGTGACCCGGGGCTGCTCACTGCCCGTCTCTGGGCCTCGTTGCCCACAAGGCTCCAAGGAGACAGGAGCTGTCTGGACGAGCCAGCTCAGTTGGCTCACATGCTGATGAGGTGCTGTCTTCTGGCCCCTTGCCACTCACTGTGTGGTCCTTGGAAATGAGTGTCAACATCACCTTGGAGCTCGTTAGCAACGCAGAACCTCGGGCCCCACCCTGACCCTCTGAATCAGAACCTGCCTCATCTCCTGATGATTCACATGAGCATTCAAGTTTGATTCTATTGGGCTGAGGTGTGTCCTGGGCACCTCCAAAGTGCCCCCAGATGAATCAAAGGTGCAGGAGCCATGCTCTTGTGCTTCAGGATGATGAAGCTGGGTCCCACGTGCCAGTAAACGCACACAGCATCCGGTCAGGCATAGAAATGAGTCCGGCAGGCTGGCTCAGGGCATCGGACACCTGGGGTGTGTGGTGGGGACTACCCAGGATGCAGGTGGGCTGCTGCCAGGGGGACAGGACTCAGCAGCTATTGTCACCATGCATGAACGCATAAGCAGATCTCCCCCAAGTACAGCTCCTAACGTGATATGCCTTCTGATTTTTTAAAAAAATGTATTTATTTCTAGTTGGAGGATGATTGCTTTACAGTGTTGTTGGTTTCTGCCATACATCAAAAAGAATCAGCCATAGGTGTACACAGATCCTCTCCCTGTTGAACCTCCCTCCCACCTCCCACCCCATCCCACCCTCCTAGGTTGTCACAGAGGACCAGTTTGTACTCCCCGCGTCGTACAGCAAATTTCCACTGGTTAGCTATTTTAGCCTTCTGATTTTTAAATGTTGGCTCAGTTTTATTTCTGAGCACTGTGTAGTCCAAATAAAATGGCCTGGGAGTGGCCTGTGGCCTGCTGGTTTGTAACCTCTGTCCATTCATCCTGGTTTGCTTGGGACTCGCCTGGCTTTAGTGCTGACAGTTCAGCGTCTTTGAAAGGCTCTCTGTCCTAGCCCAACTAGGATGGTAGGTCTAGGTGCAGCTCATTGGTTTAGGAGTATCAATTTCAGGGCAATTTTCCACAGTGTGACCCTAGCTCTGTCTCTCGTTTGGTGTGTGATCTTGGTCACATCGCTTAATCTCCATACGCCTCAGTTCCTTCATTAGTAAAATGGGGATAATAAGAGAACCTACCTCAGAGGCTTGCTGTGAGAATGAAATGAATTCATGTGTGCAAAGTGCTCAGAATAGTGCCTGGCATTCAGCAAATGCTATGTGACTGCTGGCCATTATTATTTGATAATTGTGTGTTCAGTGTAAACCACCTAACTCCACCAAGTTTAAAAGCATCCCAAATCATGTGCTGTGATGTGATAAAAATGAGAAGTATAGGGGCAGAAGACCTGGCCTTGAGCCTCAGCTCTGCCCCTATGAACCGAGTGACCTCGGGCAGGTCGTTTGACTTCTCTGTGCCTTGTTGCCCCAGTTAAGTTGGAATAATCACTGTTCAGGAACGCTGTGAGGAACAAATGAGGTGATGTGTGTGAAGGTGAGATCCACCTGGCAGAGGTGTGTTCTTGTTACAGGGGTTGTTGCTGTCTCTTCATGCCTCAAAAATGTTCAAAGGGAAAGATTCAGGGTGATTTTTAAGAAATGAATTCATCGGAAAGATATGTAAATGTTTCAAGAAATGTAATACATCATCTACTACTACTTATAGCATCATCTCAAAAGGAAGTCAAACATATAACAGGGTGAGCTTCAGCTATGTTTGTGGTGAGAAAGTGAGAGCCCTTATTATATTAAAATGTTATATACACAAGAATATAATACAGTATCGTGCTGTGCTGTGCTACGTCGCTTCAGTCGTGTCTGACTCTGTGCAACCCTATGGACTATAGCCCGCCAAGCTCCTTTGTCTGTGGGATTCTCCAGGCAAGAATACTGGAGTGGATTGCTGTGCCCTCCTCCGGGGGATCGTCTCAATCCAAGGACTGAACTCGCGTCTCTTACGTCTCCTATATTGGCAGCTGGGTTCTTTACCATTAGCACCACCTGGGAAGCCCCTAATATTATATAATGTGTGAAATATAATATTCTTGTGTGTGTTATCCTTTACAAAAGGCAGCCCTCAATTTGATATACTTTCATTTTAAATAAAAGGCTCTTTTTACATAGATAGTGGTAATTTTGCTGCAGGGTCTTGACTTTTATTTTTCATCTGGAAAATCACATATAGTTGAGTGCTTTGTTTAGGAGTTAAGTGGCTAAAATAACTTCTATCAGTTATCTGTTGTTGAATGGCAAACCATAAACCACCCTAAAACTTCGTGGCCTGAAATAACAGCTGTCTGTTTAGCTCGTGATCCTGCCAGGTGGCTCTCTGGTCTAGGTCGGGCTTGGATGAGCTTGGACCACATGCACTGGTGCACGTGTCTGTGGCCGCTCTGCTCTCAGATGGCTTCACACGCGTCTGGCAGTTGGGTGGCTGTTGGCTGGTGGTGGGAGTGGACAGCCTGTCTCTCAACATTCGGCCAGCTAGCCTGGGCTCCTTCACACGGTGTCAGGGCTCCTCGACCTCCAGTGGGCAAGTGCTTTTCAAGCCTTATTTTGGTCACATGTGCTACTTTTCCACTGACCAAAATCAAGCCACAGGGCCAAGCCCAGAGGTGGTGTTGGGAGAGAATTACCAAAGAGTATAGATTTAAGGGCAATTACTGAAGGATTTACTGAAATCAGCCTATCACATAACTTTGAATTAAGAAAAGATCAAGTTATGGAACCAGTGACTTGAAGACTGGGGACAAATTTTTAAAAATTTCTTTGAATCGACTATGATGGTGCCATAACTAAATAATTAAATGTAATTAAACTGTTTACCTTTTCTTGTTTTACTACATTATTGCTGTTTATTACCAGGTTCCTTGATTTTAAAAGGGTGAAGCTTTCATAATCCTGTCATTCCAGGGACAACCCACTCCAATATTCTTGCCTGGAAAACCCTCATGGACAGAGGAGACCGATGGGCTGCAGCTCATGGGTTTGCGGAGTTGGACATGACTGAGTGACCGAGCACGCATATATATTCTTTCAGTTTTTTTCCTTCTGTTTCAGTTCAGTTCAGTTCAGTTCAGTTGCTCAGTCGTGTCAGACTTTGTGACCCCATGAATCACAGCACGCCAGGCCTCCCTGTCCATCACCATATCCCGGAGTTCACTCAGACTCACATCCACCAAGTCAGTGATGCCATCCAGCCATCTCATCCTCTGTCGTCCCCTTCTCCTCCTGCCCCCAATCCCTCCCAGCATCAGAGTATTTTCCAATGAGTCAACTCTTCGCATGAGGTGGCCAAAGTACTGGAGTTTCAGCTTTAGCATCGTTCCTTCCAAAGAAATCTCAGGGCTGATCTCCTTCAGAATGCACTGGTTGGATCTCCTTGCAGTCCAAGGGACTCTTAAGAGTCTTCTCCAACACCACAGTTCAAAAGCATCGATTCTTTGGCGCTCAGCCTTGTTCACAGTCCAACTCTCACATCCATACATGACCACAGGAAAAACCATAGCCTTGACTAGATGGACGGACCTTAGTCAGCAAAGTAATGTCTCTGCTTTTGAATATGCTATCTAGGTTGGTCATAACTTTTCTTCCAAGGAATAAGTGTCTTTTCATTTCATGGCTGCAGTCACCATCTGCGGTGATTTTAGAGCCCCCCAAAATAAAGTCTGACACTGTTTCCACTGTTTCCCCATCTATTTCCCATGAAGTGATGGGACAAGATGCCATNTTAGCATCGTTCCTTCCAAAGAAATCTCAGGGCTGATCTCCTTCAGAATGCACTGGTTGGATCTCCTTGCAGTCCAAGGGACTCTTAAGAGTCTTCTCCAACACCACAGTTCAAAAGCATCGATTCTTTGGCGCTCAGCCTTGTTCACAGTCCAACTCTCACATCCATACATGACCACAGGAAAAACCATAGCCTTGACTAGATGGACGGACCTTAGTCAGCAAAGTAATGTCTCTGCTTTTGAATATGCTATCTAGGTTGGTCATAACTTTTCTTCCAAGGAATAAGTGTCTTTTCATTTCATGGCTGCAGTCACCATCTGCGGTGATTTTAGAGCCCCCCAAAATAAAGTCTGACACTGTTTCCACTGTTTCCCCATCTATTTCCCATGAAGTGATGGGACAAGATGCCATGATCTTCATTTTCTGAATGTTGAGCTTTAAGCCAACTTTTCCACTCTCCTCTTTCGCTTTCATCAAGAGGCTTTTTAGTTCCTCTTCACTTTCTGCCATAAGGGTGGTGTCATCTGCATATCTGAGGTTATTGATGTTTCTCCTGGCAATCTTGATTCCAGCTTGTGTTTCTTCCAGTCCAGTGTTTCTCATGATGTACTCTGCATATACGTTAAATAAGCAGGGTGACAATATACAGCCTTGACGTACTCCTTTTCCTATTTGGAACCAGTCTGTTGTTCCATATCCAGTTCTAACTGTTGCTTCCCGATCTGCATACAGATTTCTCAAGAGGCAGGTTTCACCAGCAAATGACACAGACACTGGTTTTTGTTGTTATTGTTACAGGAATTAATTCATTCAGTAGCTCTTTATTGGAATCCACATATGTATTGAAGGGTACATATTAGTGAACAAAGCAGAGTTCTTACTGAAATAAGAAAATATCATAAAGATAAAGAGAATTTGTCTCTTTCCTCTTAACGTGTCTTAAATATCTATTGGTGGGGGTGTAACTATCATTTATTTAATGCTTAGGTTGTGGCAGGCTCTGGGATAAGGACTTTGTATACATTACTTCATTCTGCTGCTGCTGCTGCTAAGTTGCTTCAGTCGTGTCTGACTCTGTGCGACCCTATAGACGGCAGCTCACAAGGCTCCTCCATCCCTGGGATTCTCCAGGCAAGAACATTGGAGTGGGTTGTCATTTCCTTCTCCAATGCAGGAAAGTGAAAAGTGAAAGTGAAGTCGCTCAGTCATGTCTGACTCGTAGCGACCCCATGGACTGCAGCCTACCAGGCTCCTCTGCCCATGGGGTTTTCCAGGCAAGAGTGCTGGAGTGGGTTGCCATTGCCTTCTCTGTACTTCATTCTAATACTCATTAAAACCCAGTGAAGTATGTAGTATCATTATTTTCATTTTATGGGGAGGAAATTAAGTGGAAAGAAGTTAAGAAATATGACACAGCTAGTATGTGCTGGAGCCAGAATCTGAACCAGATCTAACATCTGGTTCCAAAGCCCAAACTTTATCCAACTGACATTTGCTTCCAATAGAACTACCTCTTTCTTGTAGGGGTTGTGTGTGTGTGTGTTTGTGTGTGTGTGAGAGCTCAATCATGTCCAACTCTTTGTGACCACATGGACTGTAGCCCGCCAGGCTCCTCTGTCCCTGGAATTTTCCTGGCAAGAATACTGGAAAGGATTGCCATTTCCTTCTCCAGGGGATCTTCCTGACCCAGGGATTGAACCCATGTCTCTTGTATCTCCTGCATCGGTAGGGAGTTCTTTACCAACTGAGCCATAGGGAAGCCATAGGCATTGCATATGATTCCATCATGAGAGCACTTTAAAACCGTAAGCATTCAAAGCATGTGTTCACTGGTTCAAACTATTTATACCCATCCATCCATATTGTTTCATGAACTGGATGTGTTTTGCTCTTTATGCCTGAAAACTCCTTCCTTCTTCCTTGCAATTAACTCCTATTCATCCCGCAAAACTCTTCAAAAATAGCACCTGCTACAGAAAGTCTTCTTTAACCTACCATTTATGTAAGTTGCCATCCTCCATGGTCTCATAATATTTCTCCCTCTTGTCAACATTTATTTGGCTGGCTCCCCCACTTGACAATGAGCTCCTAGAAGGCAGGATCTATATGTTACTTTCCTTTGTGGATTTATGTAATCCCAGGATCAAGCACTTGTCTGGGGGTACTATAAACCCTTATCAATGTTAATTAAATAAACTCATAAACTGACTTTGTATTCATGGCAAGGGACCTTCCTTGGTAAAGAATCTGCCTGCCAATACAAGAGATGTGGGTTTGATCTCTGGGTCAGGGGATGCCCTGGAGAAAGAAATGGCAAATCACTCCAGTATTTTTGTCTGGAAAATCCCATGGACGAAGGAACTTGGCAGGCTACAGTCCATGATGCTGCAAAAAGTGTCTGACACATCTCAGCGACTAAACAACGAAGGGTAACTAAACTTTTAGTTTCTTTGCTTTGACTGGCATTAAATCATCCATGCTCGGTGTCAGATGCTTAGATTGGCTGTTGATGACATCTTGGGTATTTCTGGAAAATTATTAGCAGATCAAGATCATGGTAGTCATGGTACCAATGTGAGTGTGTCCAGTTGCAGATCTCTCTCTCTCTTTCTCTCTCTCTCACACACATACACACCCTCTTGATTAAGAAGTGGGGAAATGTATTTGTTATTACTCAACAAGTGCAATTTGTTTGTTTGACAAAATCTTTCAAAACATGAAGTCCAAAGGGGAAAATTATGAAAGGGGCCCTTGGGAACAAAAAGTGTGGGAATTGCTGATGTAATCCAGTTGTCTGATGGAAAACTTGATTCTCAATAACTCCATCAATGATCAGCCTCTGTTTGCCTTCTTCCAGTGGTAGGGAACTCACTACTCCCTGAGGCCAGGCTGGACCGATGCCTCACCTGTGTTCAAGGCTCTTGGTTTTATCCCTTTCCACTCCACACACACTATCTAGTTTTGGTGATGCCCAGTTTTCCTCCCACCTCTGTTGCCAATGGCTGTGTGCTTGGGGAAATCTTAGTTACAGGCTTTGATTCTCAAAATTGCCATCTTTATGAAGACAGAATTAGACCATGTTGGGCATGGGAGAGACTTCTGAAGTTCACCAACAACCAGTTCTCCTCTCCTCCCTGACCACATGAATAAGACACATTCTCCAGCCTCCTTTGCATCTATGAGATGTCGCAAACTTACTATGCCCAACGGAGTGTAGGTGGAAGTCATCTCTGACATTTCCAGGCTTGGCTATTTACATTATATAATATCCAAGGCTTTTACCCTCTCTCATGACTGGATGATTCCAGGTTGACTTGGAAGCCACATAATGGTAGAGGCACAATATGAAAGCAAACTGGATTCTTGAGTCACCCTTCTATAGCACAACCCCGTGACCAGAAACATCATCACTGGACTTTGTGAGATGAGAACGAAAACATTTATGATGTTAAGACAATGAGATTTGGAAGTTGTTCATAACAGCTGTCAACATTAATTATACTGATGGGCCAAAATAACTCATTCCTTCTTTTGAATTCAGAACCAAAAGAGAGATGGAGATAAAAGTATCAACTTTTTAGCTGATACAAGTTGAGTTGAAGGATGTGGAGCAAGTGTGTGATTATAGTGAAAGGGCTTTGTAATGCTACTCCCTGTAGTCAGACAGAATTATCCGCCCCTTCAATGGAAACTCTGGACATCCCTAGGCTTCTCCCACATGGACATGATCCTACAGGCAGATGCTAAGGTGGATCTTAAAGAGAGAGAACCCAGAGAGGCTTATCTGTTTCTGCTCTCAACCTCAGATCAACTAAGTGGCTCCACCTCTCAGGAGGAGGAAGCTTCGTGGAGTAAATGAGATAGAAAGTGTTACCCTGGATTGGTTCCCTCCACATGGAAAATTGAAGCCAAGAAAACAAGGTTCCCACCAAGGTTCTTTCAAGATACAAGTTTCAAGATGTAAGCTTCCTGAGGTCAGGACCCACATCTCCTCCTGTGCCTCTCCTCATGGCACCTAAGACAATGCTAAACACAGAGAGGGATGCTGAGCTGAGGCTTCTGATCGACTGATGACATTTCACGAGCACGCATGACATTTCCCCCACTGGGTGACTCCAGAAGGAGAAGAAATTGCTGCGGTTTGGCCCCTTACACTACCAGTCCTTGCCTAACCCAACACTTCGAGTGTGAAAGGCCAAGCTGATGACCCAATCCTTCCTTGGGGAGAGACCAGTGCTCTCCTTCTGCCCACCAAGCCCTTTGCTGGGCACTGCTCTTGGCCCTGCCGAGTTCCTGCTGGGCAACCCTGTTGCCCTGGGGGTCAGTGGTATGTCTGAATCTCATTACTGGTTGTAAGTTTCTGAAGTCAGGGACTAAATCTTACTCAAGGTATGTTGAGAGGTACCTTTAGTAGGCAGTGTTTGAAAAAGGATAAGGTTTATTTTTCTCTCTAATAATGTATATCTGGGTTAAGAAGAAAGTCCTGGAAATGATAATTGTGACATCATTGATGTTCCATCCTCAGATTTTTTTTTTTTTTTTTGCTTCTTTATTTGTTTTTGACCACACTGAACAGCTTGCAAGATCTTTCCTTTGATGCTGGGAAAGATGGAAGGCAAAAGGAGAAGGAGACAGCAGAGGATGAGATGGTTGGATAGCATCACTGACTCAACGGACACGAATTAGAGAAAACTCTGGGAGATGGTGGAGGACAGAGGAGTCAGCGTGCTACAGTCCATGGGGTTGCAGAGATTCAGATATGAATTAGCAACCAAATAACACCAACAAAGTTCCCCAACCAGGGATCAAACCTGGGCACCCTGCAGTGGAAGCATGGAGTCCTAACCACTGGATCACCAGGGAATTCCCACATCCTCCAGGCTGACTTAAGGTTGTAAGATAGTCATGGCACTCCCAGCCCTATGTTCATATTCCAGGTAGCAAGAAAGGGAAGGGACAAAGATATACTGGGTCCCCTAGATAAGTCCACTCATTCTTTTCAGGAGTCTTCTTGGAAATACTACCCAACAAAGAAGTCTATAGCATTCCAGCCAGAATATAGCCAAATGGTCACATTTCTCTGAAGGGTACCTGGGAAATACAGCTTTTCAGCTTGCTCCATTGTTTTCTGGACAAAATAAGGATTGTGTCACTAAGCAGTAATAGCAGGCAACTGAGAGTCTCCACCTCACCCACCTCTCCCTGCAGCACTGACCACACAGTGGGTATGTTTGTGTGTCACTTGTCTATTATTTCTATCAAAAACTGTCCACTGAGTATCTACTCAGGGCAAGGCATATGTCTATTCACTGAGGAGAAGGACAATTCAAAATAAACAAAAGTATAATATAATATTAGGTAATTATATTTGTTTGTATGCATGCGTGTTCAGTTGCTCTGTTGTTCTGACTCTTTGAGACCCCATGAACTGTAGCCTGCAAGGCTCCTCTGTCCATGGGGTTTTCCAGACAAGAATACTGGAGTGGGTTGCCATTTCCTACTCTAGGCAATCTTCCCGACCCAGGGATTGAACACACGTCTCCTGCGTCTCCTGCATTGGCAGGCAGATCCTTTACCACTGAGCCACCTGGGAAGCTCATGCTAAGAAGCAAATAAGACAGGGAAAGTTGGGGGATGGGGAACAACATTAAATTGAGGGGTCAAGAGTGGTCTTTCACCTGGAATGAAGCAAGGGAGTAAGGCATGCAGGGCTCTGGAGGAAGAATGATCCTAGAAGAAGCCTGGTTGGGGAGTATGCTTGGCAAAGTCAAGAAAAGATGGCCAATGTGAAGTAGTTAGGAGCCAGACCATGTCTGACTTTGATAGGGACTTTGAAATTTCTCCTTAGAGTGAGGGAAGTGATTGGAGACACCGAGCAGGGAATTGATATGTTCTTATCCAACTGCTTCCATATTCGTCTCATATCCTCTTCTGACCCCTAATAGACCCTTGTTAGTCCCTCTCATTCTATCCACCGTGTTGTTTTTCTCTCTCTATAGTGCAATGTGGATAATTTTTTTTGAAGATTTCCTATTTCTTTTATTAATTTTCTCTTTTCCACCAATTTTGAAACATTGTTTCAGCAATCGGTTGGGTTTCTAGTTGTATTATAATTAAAACATCTAATTTTATTGATTACACTTTCTCACTTCTAAAACTTCTATTTGGCTCTGTTCCAAACATGTCTGATTGGTTTCTTATTCCTTTATTACCGTTTCAGTGCTCTCTTTTATTTCATTATCTGCATGATTGTTTTACATGTTGTATCTATTAATTCCAACATCTGCAATTATGAGGCTGAGCCATCATTTGTTGATTCTGCTGCTTCTCTCTTGTGAGGATTTGTTTATTTGTGTGTTTTCGATCCTTAATTATGAGCTTATGCTTCTTGGAACAATATCTGTGGCAATTCTCTGAGGCTTAGTTCTAAAGTATACACCTCCAGGGAATAGTTGTGATGTGCTTCTGGTAGGTACCTGAATCTATTTAAGTTGTGTTGGGCCACATAAGAGATATGAATAATGGCCCCAAATTCTATGAATCTGGGCTTGTGGTTAGGAATTCTTAAGGAAATGGTTTTTCTTTGCCTCTGCATCATTCAGCACCATAGCAAAATTCAAGCTGTAGACGAATTTTTATTCCTCATTCACCCACTGAGGTTGTCATTCTTGGGGTCCTGACTTTTTATAGGAATCTCCAGTCTGACCTCTCACCTTGCTAGGGCCCCACATTTTGTCCTGCTTCCTGTCCATGCCCTTTCTTCCCACAGTGCACATTGATCCACTGATACCTCATTTCTTTGCCTCTGGGGACCACTCAAACCCTGGGCACATGTGAGCTCCACTGTTTGCCCATCCCTGCAGACTCAAGCTTTCTCATTGTTTTTGATATTTAAGGGATTCTTTTTCTGTTTTACTAACTTAGTCATTCATTAAGGAATAATAATTTTTAAAAAAGACATTTATTCTGCTAACCTGGGTGGGTTTCTGCAGTATTTTAGGAGAATCACATGACTATATTTACATTTTAGAAGGACAGNTGAGGCCAGGCTGGACCGATGCCTCACCTGTGTTCAAGGCTCTTGGTTTTATCCCTTTCCACTCCACACACACTATCTAGTTTTGGTGATGCCCAGTTTTCCTCCCACCTCTGTTGCCAATGGCTGTGTGCTTGGGGAAATCTTAGTTACAGGCTTTGATTCTCAAAATTGCCATCTTTATGAAGACAGAATTAGACCATGTTGGGCATGGGAGAGACTTCTGAAGTTCACCAACAACCAGTTCTCCTCTCCTCCCTGACCACATGAATAAGACACATTCTCCAGCCTCCTTTGCATCTATGAGATGTCGCAAACTTACTATGCCCAACGGAGTGTAGGTGGAAGTCATCTCTGACATTTCCAGGCTTGGCTATTTACATTATATAATATCCAAGGCTTTTACCCTCTCTCATGACTGGATGATTCCAGGTTGACTTGGAAGCCACATAATGGTAGAGGCACAATATGAAAGCAAACTGGATTCTTGAGTCACCCTTCTATAGCACAACCCCGTGACCAGAAACATCATCACTGGACTTTGTGAGATGAGAACGAAAACATTTATGATGTTAAGACAATGAGATTTGGAAGTTGTTCATAACAGCTGTCAACATTAATTATACTGATGGGCCAAAATAACTCATTCCTTCTTTTGAATTCAGAACCAAAAGAGAGATGGAGATAAAAGTATCAACTTTTTAGCTGATACAAGTTGAGTTGAAGGATGTGGAGCAAGTGTGTGATTATAGTGAAAGGGCTTTGTAATGCTACTCCCTGTAGTCAGACAGAATTATCCGCCCCTTCAATGGAAACTCTGGACATCCCTAGGCTTCTCCCACATGGACATGATCCTACAGGCAGATGCTAAGGTGGATCTTAAAGAGAGAGAACCCAGAGAGGCTTATCTGTTTCTGCTCTCAACCTCAGATCAACTAAGTGGCTCCACCTCTCAGGAGGAGGAAGCTTCGTGGAGTAAATGAGATAGAAAGTGTTACCCTGGATTGGTTCCCTCCACATGGAAAATTGAAGCCAAGAAAACAAGGTTCCCACCAAGGTTCTTTCAAGATACAAGTTTCAAGATGTAAGCTTCCTGAGGTCAGGACCCACATCTCCTCCTGTGCCTCTCCTCATGGCACCTAAGACAATGCTAAACACAGAGAGGGATGCTGAGCTGAGGCTTCTGATCGACTGATGACATTTCACGAGCACGCATGACATTTCCCCCACTGGGTGACTCCAGAAGGAGAAGAAATTGCTGCGGTTTGGCCCCTTACACTACCAGTCCTTGCCTAACCCAACACTTCGAGTGTGAAAGGCCAAGCTGATGACCCAATCCTTCCTTGGGGAGAGACCAGTGCTCTCCTTCTGCCCACCAAGCCCTTTGCTGGGCACTGCTCTTGGCCCTGCCGAGTTCCTGCTGGGCAACCCTGTTGCCCTGGGGGTCAGTGGTATGTCTGAATCTCATTACTGGTTGTAAGTTTCTGAAGTCAGGGACTAAATCTTACTCAAGGTATGTTGAGAGGTACCTTTAGTAGGCAGTGTTTGAAAAAGGATAAGGTTTATTTTTCTCTCTAATAATGTATATCTGGGTTAAGAAGAAAGTCCTGGAAATGATAATTGTGACATCATTGATGTTCCATCCTCAGATTTTTTTTTTTTTTTTTGCTTCTTTATTTGTTTTTGACCACACTGAACAGCTTGCAAGATCTTTCCTTTGATGCTGGGAAAGATGGAAGGCAAAAGGAGAAGGAGACAGCAGAGGATGAGATGGTTGGATAGCATCACTGACTCAACGGACACGAATTAGAGAAAACTCTGGGAGATGGTGGAGGACAGAGGAGTCAGCGTGCTACAGTCCATGGGGTTGCAGAGATTCAGATATGAATTAGCAACCAAATAACACCAACAAAGTTCCCCAACCAGGGATCAAACCTGGGCACCCTGCAGTGGAAGCATGGAGTCCTAACCACTGGATCACCAGGGAATTCCCACATCCTCCAGGCTGACTTAAGGTTGTAAGATAGTCATGGCACTCCCAGCCCTATGTTCATATTCCAGGTAGCAAGAAAGGGAAGGGACAAAGATATACTGGGTCCCCTAGATAAGTCCACTCATTCTTTTCAGGAGTCTTCTTGGAAATACTACCCAACAAAGAAGTCTATAGCATTCCAGCCAGAATATAGCCAAATGGTCACATTTCTCTGAAGGGTACCTGGGAAATACAGCTTTTCAGCTTGCTCCATTGTTTTCTGGACAAAATAAGGATTGTGTCACTAAGCAGTAATAGCAGGCAACTGAGAGTCTCCACCTCACCCACCTCTCCCTGCAGCACTGACCACACAGTGGGTATGTTTGTGTGTCACTTGTCTATTATTTCTATCAAAAACTGTCCACTGAGTATCTACTCAGGGCAAGGCATATGTCTATTCACTGAGGAGAAGGACAATTCAAAATAAACAAAAGTATAATATAATATTAGGTAATTATATTTGTTTGTATGCATGCGTGTTCAGTTGCTCTGTTGTTCTGACTCTTTGAGACCCCATGAACTGTAGCCTGCAAGGCTCCTCTGTCCATGGGGTTTTCCAGACAAGAATACTGGAGTGGGTTGCCATTTCCTACTCTAGGCAATCTTCCCGACCCAGGGATTGAACACACGTCTCCTGCGTCTCCTGCATTGGCAGGCAGATCCTTTACCACTGAGCCACCTGGGAAGCTCATGCTAAGAAGCAAATAAGACAGGGAAAGTTGGGGGATGGGGAACAACATTAAATTGAGGGGTCAAGAGTGGTCTTTCACCTGGAATGAAGCAAGGGAGTAAGGCATGCAGGGCTCTGGAGGAAGAATGATCCTAGAAGAAGCCTGGTTGGGGAGTATGCTTGGCAAAGTCAAGAAAAGATGGCCAATGTGAAGTAGTTAGGAGCCAGACCATGTCTGACTTTGATAGGGACTTTGAAATTTCTCCTTAGAGTGAGGGAAGTGATTGGAGACACCGAGCAGGGAATTGATATGTTCTTATCCAACTGCTTCCATATTCGTCTCATATCCTCTTCTGACCCCTAATAGACCCTTGTTAGTCCCTCTCATTCTATCCACCGTGTTGTTTTTCTCTCTCTATAGTGCAATGTGGATAATTTTTTTTGAAGATTTCCTATTTCTTTTATTAATTTTCTCTTTTCCACCAATTTTGAAACATTGTTTCAGCAATCGGTTGGGTTTCTAGTTGTATTATAATTAAAACATCTAATTTTATTGATTACACTTTCTCACTTCTAAAACTTCTATTTGGCTCTGTTCCAAACATGTCTGATTGGTTTCTTATTCCTTTATTACCGTTTCAGTGCTCTCTTTTATTTCATTATCTGCATGATTGTTTTACATGTTGTATCTATTAATTCCAACATCTGCAATTATGAGGCTGAGCCATCATTTGTTGATTCTGCTGCTTCTCTCTTGTGAGGATTTGTTTATTTGTGTGTTTTCGATCCTTAATTATGAGCTTATGCTTCTTGGAACAATATCTGTGGCAATTCTCTGAGGCTTAGTTCTAAAGTATACACCTCCAGGGAATAGTTGTGATGTGCTTCTGGTAGGTACCTGAATCTATTTAAGTTGTGTTGGGCCACATAAGAGATATGAATAATGGCCCCAAATTCTATGAATCTGGGCTTGTGGTTAGGAATTCTTAAGGAAATGGTTTTTCTTTGCCTCTGCATCATTCAGCACCATAGCAAAATTCAAGCTGTAGACGAATTTTTATTCCTCATTCACCCACTGAGGTTGTCATTCTTGGGGTCCTGACTTTTTATAGGAATCTCCAGTCTGACCTCTCACCTTGCTAGGGCCCCACATTTTGTCCTGCTTCCTGTCCATGCCCTTTCTTCCCACAGTGCACATTGATCCACTGATACCTCATTTCTTTGCCTCTGGGGACCACTCAAACCCTGGGCACATGTGAGCTCCACTGTTTGCCCATCCCTGCAGACTCAAGCTTTCTCATTGTTTTTGATATTTAAGGGATTCTTTTTCTGTTTTACTAACTTAGTCATTCATTAAGGAATAATAATTTTTAAAAAAGACATTTATTCTGCTAACCTGGGTGGGTTTCTGCAGTATTTTAGGAGAATCACATGACTATATTTACATTTTAGAAGGACAGACCAGCTGTCATGGGAAGAGGGGATTATAAGTAGAAGGATCTCACATTGGGAGACACTTCTGACCCTACTGCCATAGTCTAGCCATAAGGTATGGTGGCTTAGACTAGGGAGATGGTGGAGCAGTGAAAAAAAGTTAATTTGAGGTCTATTTTAAAGTTGTTGACCACAGTACTTGATGATGGTTTGGATAGGAGGTGTGAGAAAAACAGGAGTTGAAGGTGATTCTGAAGTTTTTGGCCCGAGCTCCTTTTTATAAAAAAAATATTTACTTATTTATTTAGCTGTACTGAGTCTTAGTAACAGCATGCAGGATACTCAATCTTGGCTGTGGCATGAAGGATCTTTCAGTTGCTGCATGAGGGATTGAAAAACAGGAGTTGAAGGTGATTCTGAAGTTTTTGGCCCGAGCTCCTTTTTATAAAAAAAATATTTACTTATTTATTTAGCTGTACTGAGTCTTAGTAACAGCATGCAGGATACTCAATCTTGGCTGTGGCATGAAGGATCTTTCAGTTGCTGCATGAGGGATCTAGTTCCCTGACCTGGGATGGAACCCTGGTCCCCTGTATTGACAGCACAGAGTCTTAGCCACTGGACCACCAGGGAAATCCCAGCATCACTTTCTGAGTTAAGGGTGCGTCTCTGTGAATCAGAGAATGAATAAAGAAGTGACTTGACTGTGGATGCAGGTGGTTGAAACTCTTTTTCTCGGGTCTGATCTTCCCTGGGTAAGCTGAGCAATGAGCTTCTAGACCCACAGCAATGGGAATCAAATGTTGGAAAGGCTTTTCAAATGTTGGAAAGGCTGCCAAGGCCTGAAAATCATTCTCCACTGTCCCATTTCAATTTAGTTGGCTCCCCTCTTGTTACTCAGGCTTAAGAATAAACAACAAAAAAGAAGTCCTGGCTAGGGTGGGGAAGAAGTACCCAGTCACTTAAGTCTGTGCACAGACTGCAACAGTTGTTCCCAGACCTTTGGATTAGGCTGACTTGCAAATTAAACTGAGTACCAGCGATGAATGAGTGATAAACAAAATGTGATATATACATACAATGGAACATTACTCAGCCTTACAGAAGAAAGAAGTGCTTCTACAAGAATGAACCTTGAGGGAATTATGCCAAGTGCAATAAATCAGATACAAAAGGACAGATATTATATGATTCCATTTATAGCGGGCACCTGAAGCAATCAAATTCATAGCTACGGAAAGTAGAACTGAGGTTGCTAGGGGCTGAGGGATGCGGGTGGGAGGGAGGGAATGGGGACTTGTCATTCAATATGTATGGCGTTTCAGTTTGGGATGATGAAAAATTTCTGGAAATGGGTGGTAGTGATGGTAACAGAGCAACGAGAATCTGTTTAATACCACCGAATGGTACACTTAAAAATGGTAAAGCAAACCAATGTCATAACATTGTCAACTTTTGTGTCTATTGAAGGCATTAAAAACAAACACAGTTTATTATAACCATGTCATTCAAAAAAGGGATACTTTTAAACCTTAAGAAATTTTAAAAAAAAATGGTGTTCTCAAGACATAGGACAAATGAAAGAGGGCAGTGCTTTATAAAAAAGCTGAATAATAAAATCCATTGTGCTCATTTCTTTGACATTCCTTGGTGTGTGGTCAGTATCCCCAAAGCCCTGGCATGACTGGTTGGCCCCTTGTTGGGGAGGATGAAGAAGACTCAAGGATCACACAGGAGGGTTGGATTTAAGCCTCTGCAAGCTCATTTGCTCACGGGGATGGATGGATGGTTGGAAGATGGGCTGCAACACACGAGACCATGCCTCTGTACTTGTTGCTCAGAGCTGTTCTGGTTTGCATGCTAAATGGTGTGGTCACCTTGACTGTTGCCTCCTGTGTAGGAGGAGTACCTGGCATGGGAGAATCTTTTCAGTGAGTCCATGTGACACTGTTTATAAAGGGCCTTCCTAGGATTTGGCAAGAAGAGAGTTCTTGGTAAATGGCAGTCATTTTTATCCAGGCTATCAGAAAAGTCACTGGCTTCAGTCTTCAGATTTTAGATCGAATCCTTGTTTATTAGGGCTTTGACTTTCGGTGAGTTACTTAAATCCTCTGAGCCTCAGTTTCTTATCTGTAGCATCAATGAAGCCTCCCTCATAGATTGTGTGGAAGCAGAAATTAAATACAACAGTGCTTCACAGTAAGAGTGAAGCATCTCATTTGGTGCCAGGCACACAGCAGGTGCTCAGAACATAGCCTTCTTATGGTCTTTCCTTCCTTCCTTGCTTCTTCCATCTTTCTTATTCCCTGCGCTCCTGTCTTTCTGCCTTCTGTAGATGGAGGGCATATCTAACCTCTGGAAGCCTATCCCTTAGGTTCCTTCCTAGGCTCAGCTGGGGCAACCTTCTAGAATCTTCTAGATTGGCAAGGAGAGATTCATCCTTGTTAAAGTGTCTATCTTTCCTGTGCAGAAAGTCTTGTCTGAGTACTCTGTTAGTCCAGTAGGGCTACTATAACAAAGCCCCACAGATTAAGTAGCTATTAAATAAATAGCAAGTATTTCTCACAGTCTGGAGGCTGGGAAGTTCAAGACCATTGTGCTGGTATGTTTGGTGCAATGACTGTTGAGGGCTTACTTCCTATTTCAAGTATGGTGCCTTCTCTCTGTGTGCTCAAAGGTGGAAGAGACAAGGGATCTCCCTGGAGCCTCTTTTATAAAAGGACTAACGTCATTCATGAGGGCTCCACCCTTATGACCTAAGAACCTCCTAATGTTGCTGTTCAGTGGCTCAATCATGCCCGACTCTTTCCAAACCCCTGGACTTCAGCATGCCAGAATCCCCTGTCCTTCACCATCTCCCAGGCATTGTTCAAATTCATGTCCATTGAGCTGGTGATGTCATCCAACCATCTCACCTCTGCTACCTGCTTCTTCTCCGGCCCTCAATCTTTCCCAGCATCAGGGTCTTCTCTGATGAGTTGGCTGTTTGTATCAAATGGCCAAAATGTTGGAGCTTCAGTATCAGTCCTTCCAATGAATATTTAGGGTTGATTTCTTTTTGGATTGACTGGTTTGATTTCCTTGCTCTCAAAGAGACTCCCAAGAGTTTTCTCCTAATGGCTTATCTCAACATCTGAGTTTGGTGGGGAGACGTAAGCATTCAGTCCATAGCAAGTACCTTCTGCACTGAAACTATGGGTGTCCCTGCTAAGAAGTTAAGTGAAAAGACAGAGAAAGTGAGGGATGGCTACTCAGACAGAGAAAGCACAAACTTCTTCAGCTTCTCTGGGTCCAAACACCAGCTCATACTTGAAACAGTCCAAGAACACTCAACTGGGGTTCTCAAGGAGAATAAATGCTCTCTTCATCCCTAATTTTATCCCTCATATTGTATGGACTTCTAAATACAACTATTCGGTTTGGCAAGATCATTGGTTCTTGGAGCATAAGTTGAGAAATCTCTTAAGGTTCTTAGCTACTTTAGGCTACTCTTTGGACCTCTGTAAATGTCTTTTGGTTGGTTGATGAAGAGGCTGCTCCTAAATTCATGGCTTGAAAAGAGATGTTGAATTAGGCGTTGGTTGAAGTCAGAAAAAGATTTCTGCAGGAGAGACACTTTTGAGCTGGTGTTTGAAAGGAAGGCAGATTGGGGTCCATGGAGGGGGGTGGGAACAGAACTCTGCTGGAATCCCCCTACATCCACCTCACCCTCCCTGGCCAGTGCTGGCATTCCTGCTGTACCCAGCAAACACTCCACAAACACTACTTGAACAGAAGTCATCCTATGAGGCCTGGTTCAGTGTCTGCCTCTTCTGAATCCTCTTGGGATCGCCCAGACAGAACAAGTCACCCCTCCCTTTGGGTTCCTGGAATCCAAAATCCGTGCACATTGCGGCACAATTATACTGTAATTTTCCTCGAGGGCAGAGGCTATGTCTTTGCACCTCTGGCTCCAGCTCCTGATATTTGTTGGGTGACTGAGAACCATGGGCCAGCCTGTCCTGCACTGGGAATGGTCAGTGGGGTCCTGAGCAATTAAGGGTTAACTGAACACCGGGGACCACTGAATATCAGGAGGCTCCAGGGCTATGCTCTGTTTTGTGGTAACACCGTTCCACATGTCCCAGAGATTGTTCTCGTAATACACAGGCAGCATGCCCAAGCCAGGCTCTGACTAGTTCCTAAAACAAGTTAAATCTTTCCTTCTGGGACAATTCCATCAGCAGGGCCGATGAGCATGCTCCTTTGGCAGCCGTGGCTTTCTCAGTCCTGATTGTTGGGTCATTTCCCACTGATTTCCTCATGGCCCCTTGCAGCAGCACTGTTATCCTTGGCTGGGCTTCTGGCTGGTGAGGAGATGAGCTAGGTCTTCCCAGATCTTGGGGTGGAAGAGAGCTCCCTCCACACCCCCGCCCACAGCTGCCTGTGCACGGCTGTGATGGAAACTGACTCCTCATGCAACAGATCTCAGTGGAGATTGGAAAGTGCTTGTCGGAGGACTGAGTTGTGTCATTGTTGGTACGTGGATGGAAGCCAGGCTGCAAGTGAGACTACAGTCTTCCCAGGGCCCTTGCTTTCCACCCTGATAGAAGGACAAGGCCAGCTTCAGAGATCCTGGGTTTTATACGCGTGGGCTCAACTGAGTTTCATAAGATGAGGGTCATGGAGGTATACCCTAGGATGGCTAGATGATGGAGGGTGGAAGTCTCTGTGGGGAATTCACAGTTTTAGGCAGTCCCTATCTGCAGGATGGTGCATTTTAACCCTTCAAGTCCTTCCCAAAATGCCTGGGGGCAAGAGCATGATTTCTGACACATACATTTGTAAATTAGCCTAAACCTGAGTCATCTCAACCATCTCCACCCTGCACATGATTTGTGGGGAGCCTGAGATCTGAATCTCAAGAGTCCTTTCTGCTGAATTTTGTTGACTTTGGGATGCACAAAGGGTCTCCCTGTGATAAATATGTCTGGAAGAGAGTACACAGATGATTTAAATCTCTCACTGAAAATGAAAACACAAATTTAGTTGAGCAGCAGAATAGAGGGCTGTAGCAAGAGCACTGGACCAGGGATCAGTTTGCCCCAGTTTTGTTCACTTGGGGTAACTGTGTATTTTCTTTT
>SJYX01005233.1:0-11370 GCA_006410675.1 Oreotragus oreotragus
GAGGAAAGGTTCAGTGGATATGAAAAGCAAAGGGCTGAAATAATATTTAGAATTTTTTTAAAAAGACATATCACTCAATAGAAAAACAGGCAAAGAATATAGATGTGAAATTCAAACAGACTATAGACAAGAACATATTCAATCTCATTTTCTCATCATAGAATAAACACAAATTGAAATGAGATATTTTAAAATTCATCACATTGATAACATTTAAGGAGTAAAAGTATCCATTACACTTAAGAATATTAGGAAATGGTCAGTCTTACACATTGCTGGTTGGGTAGTCAATTGTTACCATTTTTTCAAGTTATCTTGCAATGTCAAACAAAATATAAAATGGCTTCCTTGGTGGCTCAACAGTAGAGAATTCGCCTGCCATTGCAGAAGACGTAAATTTGATCCCTGCGTCAGGAAGATCCCCTGAAGGAGGCAATGGCAACCCTCTCCAGTATTCTTGCCTGGGAAGTCCCATGGACAGAGGAACCTGGCAGGCTGCTGTCCATGGGGTCACAAAAGAGGCGCACAGAACAGCTAAACAGCAGCACCAGTGCTTTGACTAAGGCAGAACAATATGTATAGGGCATTTATTTATAAGGCAAAACATCTTGCAAATGTCTGGGAATAATGAAAACCGAGTAGATGGGTATGACTCACTTTTCCTTTATACAACTTTTGATGATTTTACTGGTAGCAATAACCAAGCATTAGTGAAGTAAAAAATGACAAGAAAGTAAAAGAAAATAAAACTAATTTTCTAATTTTATCAAAGAGAATATAGCCTTTATTTCTTGTGTGAAGTCAGGGCTAAAACTCTGACACTCTCCATTATGACAGGGACTGCCTTGTTTCCAAGAACAGACGAGGCTTGTACAGAAAAAAAATCAAGTGTGGTCTCAGTGATCTGGGCCATCATCTCAGATGGTTGCTATGCAGTACACTGAGAGAAAAACACCTATTTCCAGAGGCCATCAAGCTTCTCTGGAGTCAAGGCTCCAGTACTTTCAGCATGGGTTTAGCTGGCCTCTTGTTCCTAGCTAGAACTACTGTTCAATATTTTCTTTTTACCTGTATTTTATGCTTTTAAAAAAGTGCTAACTGGTAAGAGCGGCCTCTAAATTCTACAGAGATCTCCCCTTAAATAACTTTCTCTTAAGTCTCACATTAAGTAACCTCAACAGAGACTCTGATCTCAGCAAAGCATTGTGGCGGGGTGGGTGGTCTCAGCTACAGTTCAGAGGTGGTAGAATGCGGCAGGCACTAATAGTACATAATGACACCTGCTCGTCAAGGTCAGTGTTTATACACAAATTCTCAGTCACCTCACCATTCCCATCTTGGGTCCTTGGCCACAAAAGTACATGCCAGTTCATGTGCCCACCCATCTGTATTACCTTCCTCTGTAGATTCTAGTTCTACCGCTGCATTTGCGACATAGCATACTCTGGAGTGATTCAGGGCAGGAGCCATAGTCAGACTTTCTGGGTTTAAATCTCTCTGCAGCCACCCCCGTCAGCTGTGTGGCTTTAGATTCAGTTTCCTTCCTCTTTTATAAAACTGGAAGCATATGCCCACCTCACTGGTTTGTTATGAGATCATGTCTGTAAAACTCCTTGCAGAAGACCTGACTTCAATCCCTGGGTCAGGAAGATCTCATGGAAAAGGGAATGGCAACCCAGTCCAGTATTCATGCCAGGAGAATTCCATGGACAGAGGAGCCTGGTGGGTCACAGAGAATCAGACATGACTAGTAACTAGTATGTTAGTTATCATCATCAATATCATTATTATGTAGACATGAACATTTCTTGAGAGACAGCTTTTTTTTTTTTTACTAAGATCTTAAAAAGCCATAATAATGGACCTACACTTGACGTGCTGATTAATAGACTTCTAATAAGGAAAGAAATTAAAAGACGCTTACTCCTTGGAAGGAAAATTATGACCAACCTAGACAGTATATTGAAAAGCAGAGACATTACTTTGCCATCAAAGGTCTGTCTAGTCAAGGCTATGGTTTTTTCCAGTGGTCATGTATGGATGTGAGAGTTGGACTGTGAAGAAAGCTGAGCACCAAAGAATTGCTGCTTTTGAGCTGTGGTGTTGGAGAAGACTCTTGAGAGTCCCTTGGACTGCAAGGAGATCCAACCAATCCATTCTAAAGGAAATCAGTCCTGGGTGTTCATTGGAAGGATTGATGCTGAAGCTGAAACTTCAATACTTTGGCCACCTCATGTGAAGAGTTGACTCATTGGAAAAGACCCTGATGCTGGGAGGGATTGGGGGCAGGAGGAGAAGGGGACGACAGAGGATGAGATGGCTTGATGGCATCACTGACTCGATGGACATGAATTTGAGTGAACTCCGGGAGTTAGTGATGGACAGGGAGGCCTGACGTGCTGTGATTCATGGGGTCGCAGAGAGTTGAACACGACTGAGCGACTGGACTGAACTGAACTGAATAAGGAAAAAGTACAAGAAGGGAAATGTGAGAGCAGCATTTTAAAATCTACCAGGAGGCCTCATTATTAAAAAATATTGGAAGATGTAATGTTAACCGGCTATGTGACAAGAAAGGGAAAACTTGGTCTTCTCTCCTGATCTGGTGGTGGCAGGGGTGGTTTAGTTGCTAAGTCGTGTCCGACTCTCGTGACCCCATGGACTGTAACCTGCCAGGTTCCTTTGTCCATGAGATTCTCCAGGCAAGAATACTGGAGTGGGTTGCCATTTCCTTCTCCACTCTACTGATTTACTCTTTAATAAATTTAAATCTGATATAGAGGAACTCAATGTATCAGATTATCTAGAGCAAGAATCAAATTAGTCAGCCCCCCTTATCCTAGCCCCAGGGACCCATTTTTTGAAAGCCAACTCACCTTCACCTGATAATGCATAGGTATATGTTGTTCCTATATTGCAAGTATTACTTTTTATATGCACAAGTAACATTGCATTGATCTGCATCATAACTGTAAAAATTGCTAACTAAAAGGTTTGACTGAAAGTTCCTACTTCTGACTTGCCTTCATTTTTCCTTTTAATAAAACTTCATATTGTTTGAGTTTTGGTTAGCAATTGTCATATTAACAAATCCAAGTTTTAGGGTTTGAGTGTTCTGTCAGTCTGGGGATGAGAATTGAAGGGTCCGAATGCTTCATACATTCCTGGCCTGTAAGTGGATACAGAAAGCACTAGGGGGCGCTGCTGCATTCTCTACCCAGTGCTGGGAACGCCAGTGTTAGCTAGCATCTTTAAGAGCATGATGTGTGCATGCACATACTTAGACAAAAAGAATGAGGCTTTCAGAGTAAAACCAGATGAAACTCTCAGCAGGTTTCACATGTCAGTACTTCATTTCTGCAGAGTCAGAAAGAAGGCTTTGTGTTTTAGGCTGTACTCCTGTGACCAACTACTTAAGTGAACTTCTCCTAGAAAAGCTTTGAGCTTTTCTGTGAATCCCCAGTGCATTTAGCATTTCCTATATAATAAGAAATAGGCCTTTTACATTGCAGGATATGTATGAATAAAGGTGTGAAATATGAACCAATCATAAATACTGTGGTTTCCTCTCTAAAGGAAATATCTGTGTTTTCAAATCCAAGGACAGGTGAAAATGAGGACTTTGTCTTCTCGTACTCTGTTATTAAATCTTATTTATTTGGATGCAATTCATCGTCCTGTCAAAATCCTACTGTCTCTCTGCCCACTCTCTCCCACCTCCTGCCTCTTTCCTGGTCTCCCACAGGCCCTTCATAAGCTTTACCATCTACTCTATTTGCCAGCAGACCCATGGAGTCTTTTTGACAACAAAACTGAGAAGGAGAAATTATAATCTGTTTCTAAACCTGCTTGCGGGCTTATTTGTCAGATGCCACTGACGTTGACTTCATCAACAGACCCTTTGTTTGATTTTTTGTGTCTGGTGACTGTAACACTATCTTAGCCATTATTTCTTGTTCTCTAACCTAAAATGTTCTTCCAGTCTAAAAGTATGATATCTCATGTGCTTATCATATGATTCCATTTATTAAAATTTCCCTGGGGACACCGTGTTTCTCTGAGCATTGTCTACATTCTGTACCTTTGCCCTGAAGGTTCTGTCCCTTTCAGCCTTCCTTGTCATCCGTGATCCCTTGTACTTGGCTTTGAGTTCAGACAAAGTTTGTGTAGAATTGGGAGAAGGTCCAAGGGCACCACACAGGTTGGAAGGTTTAGCTGGGCATGAGGAGCTTGATGAAGATGAAGATGTTAGGCAGGCAATAGATTGGTCATAATAAGGAGGAGCAATGTGGACCCTTGAGATCTTGACAGGATTTCTGAGAGCTCCGCAGAGGTAGGGTGTGAATACAGGGAAAGAAGCCAAGTGCAAAGTCTAATGGGCTCTAAGGTTGGAGCATATGGGTGCTTGTTGGTTAGTCACCAGGTTATGTCCAACTCTTCGGCAACCTTACGGACTGCATCCCATCAGCCTCCTCTGTGCACTGGATTTTCCAGGCAAGAACACTGGAGTGGGTAGCCATTTCCTTCTCCAGGGGATCTTCCCGACCCAGGGGTCAAAGCTGGGTCTCCTGCATTGGCCGGTGTATTCTTTACCACTGAGCCCCCTGGGAAGCCCTGTATAGGTGCTTCCAAAAGTTCACTGTAGACCTTCTCTGTCTAAAACACGTTTCTAGATGGTGAATGGTATCCTAAAAAAAGAGGTAGGTATAGAAATGAATAAAACATGATCCCTAATTTCCAAGGAGTTAACAAGCCAGTGGAGAAGACCAGAAGGTCAGTAGAGGGGGAAGAGAGGGCCAGGGAGACTTGGAGCTGATTCTTGAAGCTACTAGCCTCAGGCAGTTTTACTTCTAGCCCCAGGATTCATTCTTACATGTGCTCCACAGGAGCCGGCTGTGTTGCCCAGCAACCATAGTTATATACAGCCCTGGTGCTGTGATGGTGACATCTCCCTGTCAGCACTGCCTGTTCCCTGGGCATATTTTCTTTGATTCATTTCCCAAGAAATTTCATTAAGGTATGTTCAAAGTAAAGGAGCTAAACCCCTACTGACTTTTAACCTTCTTCTGCCCTATACTTTATCTGCTGTGAGAAGTCCCAGAGACAGCTATATCCCTGCCTCAACCTTTTGCTGATACATTTCATGAGACTGCATTTTTTATTCATTAAAAAGTATTTCTTGGTATCTATAACTTACTTTTGAAATGTTCCTACAGAATAAGCTTGACTGATAGACAGAAAGAAGCTTGGATAGATAATAGATGAGTATGAGGTTAAGTCAAATATATTTAAGTGTTAATTTGGAAGAATTATACTGCATTAAGTATAGTGAGGTTCACAGTGTAATTCTTACCACTTTTCTGAATATTTGAAAGTTTTTGTATCATCTTGGGGGAAAGAATAATTTCTTCATTCATTCATTTATTAATAGTGCTTTACTATGGACTAATACTACAAAAGAGTTCCATAAATAAAACCAAAACACTCAGTTCAAAAAGGAGCATTGCAGATGTATGCCTATGGCTGATTCATGTTGATGTTTGGTAGAAACCAACACAATTCTGTAAAGCAATTATCCTTCAGTTAGAAAATAATTTTTTTAAAACAGGGCAATGAACTTTAACAGACATTCATCCAAAGATGATATACCAATGGCCAAGAAGTACATGAAAAAGATATACAACCTCTTTAATCCTTAGAGAAATGCAAATCAAAACTACAGTGGCATGCTCCTCCATGTTTACTATAATGGCTATTATCCAAAATAATAATAATAACCCAAAATAAAAAGTTTTGGTGAGAAAATGGAGAAATTGGAACCTTCTTGCATTGCTGGTAGGAATATAAAGTATACAGCTGCCAGGGAAAATACTTTAGCAGTTTCCCAAAAAATTAAACATAGAATTACCATAGGATCTAGCTACTCCTCTCCTAGATATATACCCAAAAGAATTAGAAGCAGACATTCAAACATATAATTGTATATCCATACTATGGCAGCAACATCCACAAAAGCCAAAAGGCAGACATAATCCAAGTTTCCATCAACAGGTATATAAATATACAGAATGTGATGTATTCATACAGTGAACTATTATTTGCAGTGAACTATTATTTGGCCATAAAAAGAAAGAAAGAAATTTCATTTCATTTCTAAAAAAAATGAAATTCTGATACATGATACAATATGGATAAGATTTGAAAACACAATAACACAAGCCATATATGAAGAGACAAGTATTATATGATTGCACTTAAATGAGGTACCTATATTAGCTAAATTCAGAGAGACAGAAAGTAGAAGGGTGGTCACCAGGGTTGGGGTGTGGGGAAGGACAAGTTACTGTTTAATGGGTACAAAGTTAATACTGTTTGGGGTGATGAAAATTTCTGATAATGATGATCGTTCCACTACACTGTGAATGAGTGTACTTAATGCCATTGAATTTAATCACTTAAAAATGATTAAAAGGACAAATGTCATATCACATATATTTTACCACAATATTTTGAAAGGCAAGAAGTTCCTTTCCCAAGTTGTATACCTAAGAAAAAATTAAAGGCAGTATGCTGTTATGCAAAATGAGGTAAATGAGTATTTATCTGAAAGGATCGAGAGAAAGTAAGCTGAAGACGACAGAAGAACCAAAAGAACACTGTGGGGGTTGTGGGTTCTGTGCCAGGTACCCAAGCAAAGGAACAGGACTGGGAGATGCAAGGAGAGATTTGCCACAAGAGCCTTCATCTGCAGCTCTGGAGGAGCTTCATCTGCCCATCCTCATCTCTTGCCATCCTAAGCAGAGCTCCCACCTAGTGAAGGCAAAAATGCTGGTGTGTAGCTTGGACCTCTACACCTTCTTTAGGACCTGGGCTCCAAGTGATCCTCTCCCATCGTCACTATCTCCCTGGCTCTTGGACTCCTTCAGCAGTTCTTAAGTCTGCTTAGATTGTGCTCCAAATGAACAACCTAGCGAAGCCTGCAAGTCTTTCCTGTATACCCATCTTTTTCCTCCTCTTCATAACCAGGCATCTTTACTTGCCATCTACATTTCCTCATCTTTATGGAGCCTTTAATTATTCTAATGTAGTTTCTCTCCAGACCATCCAGTAGAATTACCATGGCCCAGGTCAGCAGTGACCTTTATCTCACTAAGTCCAGTGAACACATATCAACCCTTGTCTCATCAAAACTGCAAGAAGGATCAACACAATATATGACTCCTTTCTTGAATTTTCTCTGTCCTTGGCTTTCAGTAAAGCTGCCTGTTTTTCACTCTATTTTCCTTACTTGCTTCTGTTTCTGCATATTTCTGCTGACTGAATGTTATGTCCTCTTTACATTTCCTTCAGGGCCAATTTTATCTATTCACATCATTTAAAATACCATCCATATGCTTACCAAAGTCATAGTCCAGCCCAAACTTTGCATACAGAATATGAAACCCAATAGCCATATTACTTATTACCCATCTCTATTTAAATTCTTTAGCTAGCATAGCAAGCTCAATGTGCTCTGCTGATGCAGGTTACAAGGTGAAGTGAGCACAGCCCTACCCTCCTTTCCTGACTCTTCCATCACACAAAGATACTTGGAGCAACAGTCAACTTTGACCTTGGCGTATGAAAGGAAGCAGGGCAAAGGCTAAAAGACTTTTGCCAAGAGTGTATTTAGCTAACACACTGTTCCAACAATACAAGAGATGACTCTACACATGAACGTCACCAGATGGTCATTATTGATATCAGATTGATTACATTCTTTGCAGCCAAAGATGGACAAGCTCTATACAGTCAGTAAAAACAAGACCAGAAGCTGCCTGTGGCTCAACTCATGAGCTCTTTATTGCAAAATTCAGGCTTAAATTGAAGAAAGTAGGGAAAAACCACTAGGTCGTTTAGGTATGATCTAAGTAAAAGCCCTTTGATTATACAGTGGAAGTGACAAAAAGATTCAAAGGATTAGATATGCTATACAGAATGCCTGAAGAACCGTGGACAGAGGTCGCAACACTGTATGTGAGACAGTGACCAAAACCATCCCCAAGAAAAAGAAATGCAAGAAGGCAAAGAGGATGTCTGAGGAGGCCTTACAAATAGCTGAGAAAAGAAGAGAAGTGAAAGGCAAAGAAAGAAGGGAAAGATATATGCAACTGAATGTAGAGTTCCAAAGAAGAGCAAGAACAGTAAAGAATGCCTTCATAAGGGAACAATGCAAAGAAATAGAAGAAAACAATAGAATGGGGAAGATTAGAGATCTTTTCAAGAAAATTAAAGATATCAAGGGAACATTTCATGCAAAGATGGGCACAATCAAGGACAGAAGTGGCAAGGATCTAACAGAAGCAGAAGAGATCAAGATGAAGTGGCAAGAATACACAGAAGAACTGTACCAAAAAAGTCTTAATGACACAGATAACCACAATAGTGTGGTCACTCACCTAGAGCCAGACATACTGGAGTATGAAGTCAAGTGGGCCTTAGGAAGCATTACTATGAACAAAGCTAGTGGAGGTGATGGAATTCCAACTGAGCTATTTCAAATCCAAAGGATGATGATGTTAAAGTTCTGCGCTCAGTATAACAACAAACTTGGAAAACTCAGCAGTGGCCACAGGACTGGAAAAGGTCACTTTTCATTCCAATCCCAAAGAAGGGCAATGCCAAAGAATGTTCAAACTACCACATAATTGTACTCGTTTCACATGCTAGCAAGGTAATCCTCAAAATCCTTCAAGCTAGGCTTCAGCAGTACATGACCCGAGAACTTCCAGATGTACAAGCTAGATTTAGAAAAGGCAGGGAAACCAGAGATCAAATTGCCAACATCCATTGGATCATAAAGAAGGCAGGGGAACTCCAGAAAAAACATCTGCTTCTGCTTCGTTGACTTCATGAAAGCCTTTGACTATGTGGATCACAACAAATTGTGGAAAGTTTAAAAGACAGGAATACCAGATCACCTTACCTGCCTCCTGAGAAACCTGTATGCAGGACAAGAAGCAACAGTTAGAACCAGACATGGAACAATGGACTGGTTGATAATTGGGAAAGGAATACATCAGGGCTCTACTTATTTAACTTATATGCAAAGGACATGATGCAAAATGCCATCCTGGATGACTCACAGGCTGGAATCATGATTGCCAGGAGAAATATCAACAACCTAAGATATGCAGATGATAACACTCTAATGACAGAAAGCACAGAGGAACTAAAGAGCTTCTTGATGAGAGTGAAGGAAGAGAATGAAAAAGCTGGCTTAAAACTCAATATTCAAAAAACTAAGATCATGGCATGTGGTTCCATGACTTCATAGCAAATAAGTGGGGAAAAAGTGGAAACAGTGGCAGATTTTATCTTCTTGGTCTCTAAAATCACTGTAGTCTGTGACTGCAGTCATGAAATTAAAAGATGCTTGCTCCTTGGAAGAAAAACTATGACCAACCTAGACAGCATATTAAAAAGCAGAGACATTACTTTGCCAACAAATGTCCATATAGTCAAAGCTATGGTTTTTCCAGTAGTCATGTGTGGATGTGAGGGTTGGACCATAAAGAAGACTGAGTGCTGAAGAACTGATGCTTTCAAACTCTGGTGCTGGTGAAGACGCTTGAGAGTCCCTTGGATAGCAAGAAGATCAAACCAGTCAATCCTAAAGGAAATCAGTCCTGAATATTCCTGAATATTCTTTGGATGCTAAAGCCCAAGCTCTCATACTTTGGCCACATGATGCAAGAAACCAACTCACTGGAAAAGACCCTGACGCTGGAAGGGACTGTGAAGGTAGGAGGAGAAGGGGACGACAGAAGGTGAGATGGTTGGATGGCACCATCGACTCAATGCACGTAAGTCTAAGCAAACTCCGGGAGAGAGTGAAGACAGGGAAGCCTGACGTGCTGCAGTCCATGGGTCGCAAAGAGCTGGACAGGACCTAGTGAATGGACAACAACCATCACACTGCCTTTGCCTCACTGGGTTTCTGCCTCCGTGTCCTTTCTCATTCCCAGATGTGCCAAACTCATTTTCTCTGTAACTGGGGGGTCTAATAATACCTAACTTCCATGATTTTTAAGCCAGAATAATATCTGAGATGCTTAGAGTAGGAAATATTACAATTTTTATTATCATTTATTATTCATGCTGGTCTGTTCAGATTAAAACACAAAGAAAAGCAAAACAACTAACATAGTAAATTCATGATTATGATTGTTTTCTAGTCACTGAGAGACAGATATCTTGGATAACTGCTTGGTATATTTTAGTCATTAAAGGACTTGGGAATAATTTGTTGATATTCCCTCCTCATTGGAAATCTTGGAAATCAGTTTTTATCCATATTTTAACACTGAGAAAACTGAGACTGGCAGTTCGGCCATCAAAGGAATCAGCCGATTCTGGGCAAATAGTCACACTATTAAGTATTATTTAGCCTAGGGAAAAGCTTTAATTCCACTTCAGCTTTCCAGCTAGCGATGCTGGCATTGTGCAGACACCAGCGTAGATGCTAAAAATGGGGACTGGCCAATTAAAGCCCCCTGCTGAGTCTTCCACCCACTGGACTGGATTCTTGACTCTTTCATGCAGCTCAGTGGAAGAATGTTTCAAGTACCAAATCATTTGGCAGTCTTCAGTGGCATGAAAAAACAACTATTTGTATAGCAAAATATTTTCCAGAACTAGAAGCCCATAAGGATTATTGCTGTCCTTTTAGTACACAGAAATATTCCACAAACGTGACTCTCTCAGCTTCCTGCACTATGGTACCCAGAAGGGGCAAGATCCTCTCCTCCTCCTCTGTGGCATTCTCTGCAGTGTCATCAGCTCTTGGGCTACCTGGGTCCAGCCTTCCGTGGTACCTGATCATTCACTGCCTGTCCTCCCACCACTGGGACTGATTGCCATCCATCCCAGTTAATGAGAGCGAACATCCAGCTTGGCAAGGTCGGCCCCGCCCTCTGCTGGGGCCTCGGCATTGTTTGTACTGCCAGTCTGGTTGCTTCCTTGTTGCCTTTGGAAGCCTGCACTTTCTCTGTGGCTTTTGTGGTCGCTTCCATCCGCCAGTGTGGTCCCTCTTAGAGGCACTAGCGTGCCAGACCAGCCTATTTGAATTGGTGCCAGGCCACTTACTGGGGAGGTGAAGCCAAATCCCATATATTTAAAACTGTAATGCTTTGCTTGTCCACCTAGCTCCTGTCTCCTGAAGTCATTAGTTGTGGTTTTATTTTACTGTTAAAACACTCTTCTTTTTTTCCCTTTTTCTCAGCTCTGGTTATTTTCAGTTCTATATATTTAGCAAGTTGTCTGTAGGTAGAGATCCTGCTCTTCTACTTAAATCCTTTTCTTTCTTTTCTTCTTCTTTTTTTTTTTTTT
>SJYX01005234.1:0-14992 GCA_006410675.1 Oreotragus oreotragus
GGCTTGGAGTCACAAAATGATCCCAGGACCATTCAGAGCTGGAAGAGCTCTGCAGGTTGTCTGGACCAAGGAGATCAACTCCCTGGGGTGGCCCAACCTGGCCAGCAAGTATGCTTTGTTTGGCTACTGTTTGCAGTTTCATTAAGATGCTGTAAGCATACTATGTCATCTCTTTCTCACTGATTAAAAGCCCTGGACAGAATGTATTAACCAACTCGACATGAACTCTGAAAAATATATAATAGAAAGTGAATTGCTCAAAACCAGTAAAAATGGCCATTATGGCAATGAGTTTCCTGATTTTTTTTTTCTTCTTGTATCTCCTAGTTAAGGAGAGCCCGAATTCTAGAACTATGTTGTGGATGCAGATAGAAAAAAAATCAAGCAGAAACCCTCTTTCTGGCTGCAAGACCTAAAATAGGGGACCCTGTGGGACCGAGAGCATGGAGAGAATTCCTATCATTCCTGCTTCCTTTTTACTCTCCAAGCCGTGCCCCCAAGGCAAGTCTCAGGCACAGAGCAACAGTCTGCGATACCAGTGATTGCAGTGGTTACAGGTGAAGTTGCTCAGTCGTGTCCGACTCTTTGCGACCCCGTGGACTGTAACCTACTAGGCTTCTCCGTCCATGGGATTCTCCAGGCAAGAATACTGGAGTGGATTGCCATTTCCTTCTCCAGGGATCTTCCTGACCCAGGGATCGAACCTGGGTCTTTCGCATTGGAGGCAGACGCTTTAACCTCTGAGCCACCAGGGAAGATGCGCCTGGTTACAGAGGCGCCTGAAAATCTGAGACACACTAAATCTCTTGGAGCAGAGAAACAGGGAAAAGGTGCTTTGAGAGTCCAAAGAGTAAGAGGGGAACTGGATTGGCTACATAATTTGTGGGGCCCAGTGCAGAATGACAATGAAGAACCACTTGGTCAAACATCAAGAATTTCAGTATGATGAATGCAGGGCATTAAACCAAGAGTGGGATCCTTCTAAAAGGCAGGGCCCCATGTGACCACACAGGCTGTACACCCATGGAAGGAATCCCTATTACCCTTTCCTCCTCTCTTTACTCTAGATACTCACCCTTGAGTGAGGTCCAGTCACAAGAACTGGATAGACATGTAGGGAAGCTGAAACCCTGACTTTCTAGCCAGAGGACCAGAAAAAGAAGCTGCTGAATGAGTGTGCAGCACACTGGTGAGTGTGCAGGAAAACATGGAAAGGAGGGAGCCAGAGAAAGTGACCCTCTAAATCTGTGAATGAAGTCTGGGCTCAGCCCTGAGCTATACATGTGCAACTGATGTGAAGCATCAAAGGAAAGCTTTTGAGAACTAAACTATCGTGGGGAGCACCATCTGGTCTCTGGGTAGTATAAAGGCAAGGTGAAGCCAAGTATCACTTTAAAGTGATACAAAACTAGTCTGATATTAAAAGCATGGTCTAAGCTGTGACATGCTTATTGAACACAGAGGTTAATATATGGTCTGAACAAACCAGTGTGAGACTGATCAAAGATTTATACTAAAGAAAGTACAGCTGAAGCTACCTCTGTTCTATACCTTGCATCCTTGTCAAACTTGTATAAAAACTATGTATAAACAAATAAATAAAACCATGATCTCCTAAAGATGGATCAGGACTTGTGGTCTGAATCTAATCAGATTGATTGCTTGCTAAAATAAAAGATCAATATTCTTCAGAGGATTTACCATGCTCCAGAGTCTCATAAAACAATATTCAAAATGTGTAAAATACAGTCTATAATTAATCAACATACAAAGAACCAGGAAAATCTCAGCACTTCTCAAGGGAAAAGATAACAGATGTCAATCCTAAGATGCTCAAATTGTGGAAATATCAAAGACTTTAAAGCAATTATTATAACCAACTTCTGTGAAGTAAGGGAGAACACTATTGAAAAAAATCAACAGGTAAAGTTCTCAGCAAAGAAGCTGAAAGAATAAGAACCAAAGAACCAAGTTGAAATTTTAGAACTGAGAACCCCTTTTGAAGGGGCCCAATGTAAATGACAGAACACAGACAGCGACTTCTCCCCTCTCTTGAAAATAGATCAACAGGAACTACTGAATCAGAACATAAAAGAGAAAAAAATGATTTTAAAAAATGAATAGGGCCTCAGAAACTAGTAGGACATATATCAAAGTGTCTAACATTCAGGTCACTGGAGTCCCAGAAGGGAAGGAGATAGAGCTTGGTACAGAAAAAAATTTTGGAAAGGATAATAGCTGAACCTTCCCATAGTAGGTAAATGACATGTATTTACAGATTCAAGAAACTAAGTGAAAATTAAATAGGACAAACTCAAAGAACACTTATCCAGACAAAATAATACAACTGCTGAAAACCAAAGATTTCTAGAAAAGTATCTTGAAAGTAACTGGATAAAAACATCACANAGAGTCCAAAGAGTAAGAGGGGAACTGGATTGGCTACATAATTTGTGGGGCCCAGTGCAGAATGACAATGAAGAACCACTTGGTCAAACATCAAGAATTTCAGTATGATGAATGCAGGGCATTAAACCAAGAGTGGGATCCTTCTAAAAGGCAGGGCCCCATGTGACCACACAGGCTGTACACCCATGGAAGGAATCCCTATTACCCTTTCCTCCTCTCTTTACTCTAGATACTCACCCTTGAGTGAGGTCCAGTCACAAGAACTGGATAGACATGTAGGGAAGCTGAAACCCTGACTTTCTAGCCAGAGGACCAGAAAAAGAAGCTGCTGAATGAGTGTGCAGCACACTGGTGAGTGTGCAGGAAAACATGGAAAGGAGGGAGCCAGAGAAAGTGACCCTCTAAATCTGTGAATGAAGTCTGGGCTCAGCCCTGAGCTATACATGTGCAACTGATGTGAAGCATCAAAGGAAAGCTTTTGAGAACTAAACTATCGTGGGGAGCACCATCTGGTCTCTGGGTAGTATAAAGGCAAGGTGAAGCCAAGTATCACTTTAAAGTGATACAAAACTAGTCTGATATTAAAAGCATGGTCTAAGCTGTGACATGCTTATTGAACACAGAGGTTAATATATGGTCTGAACAAACCAGTGTGAGACTGATCAAAGATTTATACTAAAGAAAGTACAGCTGAAGCTACCTCTGTTCTATACCTTGCATCCTTGTCAAACTTGTATAAAAACTATGTATAAACAAATAAATAAAACCATGATCTCCTAAAGATGGATCAGGACTTGTGGTCTGAATCTAATCAGATTGATTGCTTGCTAAAATAAAAGATCAATATTCTTCAGAGGATTTACCATGCTCCAGAGTCTCATAAAACAATATTCAAAATGTGTAAAATACAGTCTATAATTAATCAACATACAAAGAACCAGGAAAATCTCAGCACTTCTCAAGGGAAAAGATAACAGATGTCAATCCTAAGATGCTCAAATTGTGGAAATATCAAAGACTTTAAAGCAATTATTATAACCAACTTCTGTGAAGTAAGGGAGAACACTATTGAAAAAAATCAACAGGTAAAGTTCTCAGCAAAGAAGCTGAAAGAATAAGAACCAAAGAACCAAGTTGAAATTTTAGAACTGAGAACCCCTTTTGAAGGGGCCCAATGTAAATGACAGAACACAGACAGCGACTTCTCCCCTCTCTTGAAAATAGATCAACAGGAACTACTGAATCAGAACATAAAAGAGAAAAAAATGATTTTAAAAAATGAATAGGGCCTCAGAAACTAGTAGGACATATATCAAAGTGTCTAACATTCAGGTCACTGGAGTCCCAGAAGGGAAGGAGATAGAGCTTGGTACAGAAAAAAATTTTGGAAAGGATAATAGCTGAACCTTCCCATAGTAGGTAAATGACATGTATTTACAGATTCAAGAAACTAAGTGAAAATTAAATAGGACAAACTCAAAGAACACTTATCCAGACAAAATAATACAACTGCTGAAAACCAAAGATTTCTAGAAAAGTATCTTGAAAGTAACTGGATAAAAACATCACAAAAGAGAAAATAGGAAAGATAAAACAGAAAACAAATAACAAAATGCAGACCTTTAACCATGACAATTACATTAATTGCAAATGGTCTAACCATACCAGTTAAAAGACAAAGATTGTGGTTGCCAGGGCTGGGTGAAGAGGGGAATGGAGTGTGACTGCTTAATGGGCAATAGGGTCTCTCTTAAGGGTGATGAAAATGTTTCAGTATTAGAGAGTGGTGATGACTGCACAATATTGTGAAGGCACTAAAAGTCACTGAATTACATACTTCAAAATGGTTAAAATGGTGAATTTTATCTTGATAAAAAATTAAGGGGATGGAAAAAAGATACATCACACAAATACTAATTAGGTCAAAGCTGGAGCTCTAATATGACATGATTTTAAGATTAAGCTTGTGCTATCAAGGTATTTTGGTATTCATGAGAGGACAGACACATTGGTCAATGAATCAGTATAGAAAGTCCAGAAACTGACCCATACTGATATACCAATTAGCTTTTTACAAAGATGCAAAGGTAATTCAAATGGAGAGCAGTCTATCCAACAAATGATGCAGGAATAATTGGGCATCCTTTAAAAACTGAACTTTAACATATAAACACTTTCAACGAAAATTAACTCAGAATGGATCATAGATCTAAATGTATAATGAAAACAAAATATTTAGAAGAAATAATAGAAAAGTCATTGAGAGCTTGGATTAGACAAAGCATTTTAGAGAAAACATGAAAAGTAAGATCCATAAATGAAAATTTTTGAACGTTGAACTTTATAAAAATTAAAACTTTTTCTCTAGAGAAGACATTGTTATGAGAATGGAAAGATAAGCCTCAGACTAGAGAAAATATTTGTAAATTACATGTCTAATAAAGGATTTGCATTTGGAATATACAAAGAATTTTTAAAGCTCAACAATTAAAGACAACAATTCAGTTTTTAAAAAATTCACAAAATATCTGAACAGGAACTATACTGAAGGCAATATACAGCTATCAAATAAGCCCATAAAAAGAGGCTCAACATCATCGGTCATCAGTAAAATGCAAATAAAATTACAATAAAATACCACCACAAACCTATTAGATTGGCTTAAATTTAGAAAAACATTACAGATACAGATAAAAACCAGCAAAGATACAAAGGAACTCTTGTACATCTGGTGGTAATGCAAAAATGGTACAGCCATTCTGGAAATCTGGCAATTTTCTATAAAGTTAAACATACATTAGCATGTTACCTAACAAATGTATTCCTAGAGAAATGAAAACATACATTTACACAAAACCCTGTATACAAACACTTACAGTAGTATTACTCATAATCATCAGAAACCAGAAACAACCTAAATGTCCTTCAACAGGCGATAGATAAGCAAATCATGGTACAGCTCATGCAGTGGATGCTCAGGGGTAGAAAGCAATGAGGTCCTGATGCATGCAACCATGTGGATGACCTTACATGCAGCTAAGTGAAAGAAGCCAGGCTTAAAAAGTTACACACTATCTGATCCCATGTGGATGGCATTCTGGAAAAAAAATAAAACAACAGAGACAGAGGACAGAAGGTAAATGCCAGGGGTTAACGGGAGTGGGGGTAAGTGGACTACAAAAGGGGCAACACAAGGAAGCTTTTCATGGTGGGGGAATTGTTCTGTGTCTTGACTGTGGCACATCTATGACTCCACATTTCTTGAAACTTACAGCAATGTACATCAAATAAAAGTGAATTGTACTGTATATAAATTAATAGTAAACGTAAAAAGCATAGAGGCACAAAGAGACACAGACTACTCGTTGCAAAATAAATGAGTCACAGGTGAGAAATGTGTAGTACAGAGAATACAGTCAATAACTATGTAATATCTTTGAAGGGGAATATAGTCAGTAACTAAGTGATATCTTTGTATTGTGACATTATCACAACTAGATTTATCATGGTGATCATTTTGAAACCCATAGAAATATCAAATTTGTTGTAAGTAACAGGAACTAACATAGTGCTGTAGGTCAAATATAATTAACACTATATATGAAGGTTAAAGTGAATCATAAGTTCTCATCACAAGGAAAAATTTTTTTCTATTTGATTAATTTTGTATCTATATGAGATGATGTATGTTCACTAAACTTACTATGATAATCATTTCATGATCTACATAAGTCAAATCATTATGCCATACACCTTTAAACAGTGCTATATGTCAATTATATCTCAAAAAACTGGAAGAAAAAAATTATACACACCACTCTCCTTTTTCGAATGTGGAAGCAGAGACTGCACAATATTCTACTGTAAATATACTATACTTTTCAAAAAAACCATTTTTTATGTTTCATAAAAATCCTGTAACTTAAATTGTACACCTCCATTTATCTTGATTTTTAAATATTAGGAAATGCATGTTGATATGAAGATAAATGTTTAATAAACATATTGGGACAGGAATAAAACTATATCCTGACCATTCCAACCTCTCTGCTATACCAACCTACTTTCTCCTGCTGGTGAAAACTGACCCAAGTGAAGTCAGAGGTTAGTTTCTCTTGTGCACACAGAAATCCAGAGCTCCCAGTGCCTGTTCAGAAGGCCACCCACAGCACCTGGGAAAGTCTATCTCAATTCAAACCTTACCACACCAATGCTTTCAAATGAAAAGATGGCTGTTCCAAAGAAGAGTGAGTAGGTCTTCCAATTTGCTACCAGTGGCAACCGGCGGGGGTCTGGAATTTCCTACGAGAGAGAGAAATATGATAAGACATTTATTCTTAAAGCATGTTTGGGCTCCCTTAAAAGGGAGAGTATTCTGAGAGTATACCTGAATTATAAGAACAACAAGTTGAATGTCAAGAAATTCATAAAACTTCAAAAGGAAGCAGGCAACAACTAAAGTTGATTTTAACACTGCCCAATACCAAAGAGCCAGAGGAAAGAAAGATTGAGGTATTATCAGAGTACTGAAGTATCAGGATCTCATGGAGGGTGTCTAATTTATCAGAATTCTCCAGAAGAAAATCTTATACAGCACAGGTTAGTACTAGTCTAAAGTGCCCAAGAACATTTTGCATGTACCAGTGGATACAGATGTTGGAAATCACTGTGACTACAGTTACAGTGATATTCTAGGGAGCCCAAAGTATAGTAAGTTAGCTAAGTATTAAAGTTCCCTTTTCTTCTTCAGTGAGCTATAAATAGAAGGAAAGTGTGTGGAATAAATATTTTATTAAAGTACCTTGTGATCTACTTTGACAGATCAAAATGACAGAACCATTTCTCTAACTGGGCAACCTCTGGAATAGCCCCAAAATTAATCAGAAGTAGCTGTTTCATTGGGAAATTCAATTTTGTAGACTATATCAATATTGCTTTAAGACTTATCTGTGTTTATCTTAAAATATTTGGCTAATCTGTTACCTTTACTAAATTATATGGACAATATAACTTTTTTCTTGTGACTTCTGAAAGAAGAAAACATCTGAAAGGTATTAGGCATAACACCTTTCAGATGTTTTATAGATTACACTACCTGGGTCTTTTGGGTTTAAATTTCTATGTAGTCTTGTCTATTATAAAACAAAAATTAGCAAGGATAGAAAAGTAGGAAATTAATGGAAAATCAATACCCATAACTCAACTTCAAAGATATGTGATTTACATCATGATAGCTTCATTTGTGGTCTTTCAAGGCTATTTATACCTCCACAACTAAATATTAGTTGTCATTGTTTTCTCTTGAACTTCCTAGGGATAATTTTGGAATTACTTGGACCTGCAGCTTAGAGGATGTAAGACTAGTTCAATAAAGTTTAGCTCTGGTAGAAAATCTTGCTTTTTATTTGCCTTCTGCTGCTCTCCAACTGTTATAGAAATGGTCTGTAGTTCACCAATCAAGATATTTTCCTTGCACAGTACAGTTTTTCTCCTAAAACCAGGATTTGATATAAAATGAGTATTGGAGAAGCTACATGAAAGAAGAGATATCCTGAAGAATGAGAGTGCACGGAGACATCTTTGTGGAAGAAATCCTACAATAAAGTGAGTTCTAAGCTGCAGACTGAAGTGCATACATACCTACCCTTAGGGATGGCCCCAAGTGTTAGTCTATGATTGATAAAATGCTCTGCTCATTGGAGGAGTGAGTATGGTATGCTAACCTGGACGATGTACTGGACAATGATGATCAAGCTGATCAGCATGGTGATGTTGGCCAACAGGGAGAAGATAGTCAGGACCCTGAGGTTCCGGATGAGAACGATCAGTACCAGGAAGGGCAGGAAGGTGAGCATGTAGAGTCGAGAGTCCATGGTGGGCGTCAGAATCACTGTCTCGTAATGGCAGTTGTTGGTTGTGCTATTAACTGCTTCCACTACCTGGGAGAGGAATGGGAAGAGCAATACAGCCACATGATTAGCTCAGTGCCTGGCCCATCATCAGACTCCCTCACAAACAGCTGGCATGTCTCACACGCCCAGGTCTTACGGTGAGTTAGAGTGACTTTAGGACTTCTTATTGCAAATCTTTTCATCATACTTGCTCAAAAGAAGCTGTAGAAATAACTTTAATAAGCATAAATGCCTAAACTTAGAGTGGCTCTTCGTTGGCTTTTGGCAAACTGGAATCCATTCCTCTTGATTTTGATTTATTTTTGGTGCATTCTCTCTCACCTGAATACAGCCTTGGTGGACTGTAAATCACAATCATGTGGCAGAGCCAAAGGACTGGGCCTTGACTCAAGCAGGGGCATTCACATCTCTCCCGGGAATCTGAATCTATAGCAAAACGGCGAAAGGCAGACCTGGAAAAGGGCAAACGCTACAGGGAATCCGTGAGGAGAGTGCGCATCAGTTCTACCAGCAACATCGCCCTTGATGGCCTGGTTCTTGTTCCTGTCCTTTGCTGAAACCCGTTTTTTTTGTGTTCTCTGTCATTTTGGATGTTAGCCACTCTTGTTCCACTAAACTTATTTTCTGCTTAAGTTCTACTGAATCTGTTTCTTCTGCTTGTAACCGAAACAGCTCATTATTGTTTCTTAATTAGACTAACACTGACATTTTGGGTGAGAGAACTCTTCCTTGTGAGCATTGGACCATTCGTTGCAGACATTTAACATCCTTGAATGCCACCCAACAGAAGCTATTAGCATCCCCCAGTCATTGTGGCAAACATGGAACAGCCCCTGTACATTATACAAACAGCCGCCTGGCAAAGTGGGGGTAGGTGGCAGGGGAGGGTCCCACCTCCTTTGGAATCAGCATGACTCAATGGATACAGTCTTATTGTGCAAGCAACACAATTCATTGCAGAACAATTAGAAACTGGAGTTAGGCAAGAAGAAAATGAAGAAGCAATGGTAATCTCAGTACCCATGGTTAGCGTGGTAATGCTTTGCAATATATTCATCTACACATGTTCTACGCAATATCACAGATTACATATATTACACACATCCTTTTTATTTTAAAAGACTGTAATTAAACCATATACTCTTATTTTGAAATCTCCTTTTCATTTAACAACTCATGAATACGTAAATCAATTGTCAAGTCTTGTTTTTTTTTGGATTCCTTACTATAATACGAAAAACACTTGGAAAATTAGCCAGGTATTCAAAGCCTGCCATAAATGGACTCCTTCAACTGTGAAGGCTCTTCCTCTCCCAAGGCCCACACCTTCTTCTATAACCACTTGTACTGCCTTTCCTGAGAAAGTCCCATACATTCCTGCCTCCAGGTGTTTATTCCTCCTCCTGCCTTGATTGCCAGCACTTCTTCAACCTACCTTTCAACGCCCAGCTCAATGCATGTTCTCAAGGGAGCCTTCCCTTGCTCCAACAATTTCTCCTGTTCCCATACATTTCTGCACCTTAGTCCACAATTAAGCATGCCCAACTTCAGGGTATTAATGGAGTCCTGATCCAGCACCAAGATATTATATTGATATTTAGCTTTATTCATATGCCTCAGGGCACATCCCCACTTAGTCTACAAAGTCCTTGAGACAATGCTCACCTTGTCTCTAGGCAGATGACTGACAAAGTTCTGCTAATGTCAGACTGATTTCTGAGCAGCAACGTGGCAATTAAGAGCCTTCAAGTCAAACTCCCTGATCCAGTGATTTTACATAAAATATACATTTACTAAAGAAATAAACAGGTATACAAAGATTTGTACAGATTGTAGTAGAAAAACAAAATGTCAGATGATAAAAGATTAAGTCTTCAGTGTGATGGAAAATTATAAAACTATTAAAAATTATTCTAAAGACTTTCCTGGTGATCCAGTGGCTAAGACTCCTCGCTCCTAATGCAGGGGGCCTGGGTTCCATCCCTGGCCAGGGAACTAGATCCCACATGTTGCAATGAAGATCAAAGATCCCATGTGCCACAATTAAGACTCTGTGCAGCCAGATAAATAAAAATTTTAAAATTATACAAAAAATTTTAAGAACATTGAAAAATGCTAATCAATGAATGCACATTTTGGACAACAACAAGACTTTCCTGGTGGTACAGTGGATAAGAATCTGCCTGCCAACACTGTGGACACGGGTTTGATGCCTGGTCCAGGAAAATCCCACTTGCCATGGAGCAACTAAGCCCGTGTGCCACAACTACTCAGCCTGCATGCTGCATGCACTGAGCCTGTGCTCTAGTGCCAGAGCTCTGGAACAAGAAGAGCCACCACAATAAGAAGCCTGTGCTCTGCAACAAAGATTAGCCCCTGCTTCCCACAACTAAGGAAAACCTGCATGCAGCAACAAAGACCTAGCACAAAAAAAAAAAGAAGGAAGAAATATACAAACTTCCAATAAATATAGGAAAAGATTCTTGAACTCCCTAGTAATAAATAAACACAATAAAAGGCAACCAAAATGTCATTAAAAATAAAACAATACCAGTGAGTGTTAGATTAAGAATACTTTTGTTTTACTTTGAGAAGCAGTATAGCATAGTGTTTAAAAGATAGAGCTGTGATGTTAAAAGGCCTATGTTTTTAACCTTTGCTCTGTGACCCTATTTACAGAAATTATAGAGTTCATAACATCAGTCTTCTCACCTGCAAGATGGGAATAACTGCAGTACCTACTCTGATAAGACCACATGTGCTTAGTCACTCAATTGTGTCCAACTCTTTGCAACCCCATGGACTGTAGCCCGCCAGGCTCCTCTGTCCATGGGGATTCTCCAGGCAAGAACACTGGAGTGGGTTGCCAGGCCCTCCTCCAGGGGATCTTCCCAACCCAGGGATTAAACCCAGTTCTTCCGCATTGCAGGCAGATTCTTTACCATCTGAGCCACCAGGGAAGCTCCTGATAAGACCATGGAGAGAACTAAATGAGGGAAAGCTTATAAAATGATCAGCATTATACCTGACACATAATAGAAGCTAACTTTGCATTCTTACTATTTTTTTCCTTCTATTTAATTTTCTTTTTTTACATTTCCAAATTTCTGATACTACATTAAGCAAAAAAAAAAAAAAAAAAGCCCTAAAGAACAGTGTTCTTTGTTAGCCTATTGATTGACTAAGGATGATCTCTGTTACTACCCATATTATTTTCCTCAAATTGCTACGACATAACCTCTGGGTCATATTGAAAGAATTTCTTGGGGACAAAAACTGTTAAACCATAAAGATGAAGCAATTAAAGGTAATAAAGATGACCCAAAGATTAGGCATCATTTGAAAAGAGCTGTTATCAGTTTAAGAAGAGTTAAAGATGATTAAGACAACTCTTGGGCAAAAGGTACTGTGGAAAAGTAACCACTTACAGAAGTCTGCAGATACGTGAACTGGGGGAAGTCTGTGTTCACTGATAACATCTAGTTTACCTTCCTTTGTATGATGAAAATATGCGTGTGCATGCATGCTCAGTCATATCTAACTCTGCAATCCCATGGACTATAGCCTACCAGGCTCCTCTGTTCATGGGATTTCCCAGGCAAGAATACTAGAGTGGGTTGCCATTTCCTTCTCCAGAGGATCTTACTGACCCAGAGATTGAGCTCTCATTTCTTGTATCTCCTGCATTGGCAGACGGATTCTTTACCACTGTGCCACCTGGGAAGCCCCATGATGAGGACACTAGGGCCCAAAGAAAAGAAGCCATTTGTTGAACAACTAAAAAGAGAGGACCCTCCTTTTGCAGATCTTTTTCCCTCTCACCTTCTCTAGAAGACTCTACCTGTTTTAAATTATCAGCCAGAAACACAATGTACACGCAGCAGAAGCCCATCTGGGTGACTATAAGAAAGAAGCTCACGATATACCTGAAAGAGAGCAGAGAGAAAGAAAAAACTTGTTATAAAAGAAGAACTGACTTGTCATTTCCACTTCTGTCCTCAGGGGTTGGTGAACCTAGACCAGCACCCTCGGTCCTGCCACCACAATCAACAATGGGGTAGTAAGAAGGGATGTAACAATAGTTCTTTCAAGAACATGTTTCTCAATCACCCCCACACTCTCAGCTCAGCAAGTGGTAAAATTCTTCATTGTCAGAAACCTTGCCCCATACCCAGCTCTGTGTTGACACTAACTGATATAAGGCAGTAGGGTCAGCTTATTAGCGATCATTAAAACTTTTTCCTACCAGTGCCAGACACCATATTAGGCACTAAGGATACACAGACAAATAACCCATGGCCCTGTCCTCTACTGGCTGAGAGATTAGTGGATGAGATAGACCAAAAATAATAATAATAATAAATAACATGGTCCTTTTATTTTTATTTTTTTATTATTTTATTAACATGGTCCTAAGGGCCATGGTAAAAAGGACAATTTACCCAAATTAGGGAGCAGACAGCCTTTTTAGAAAAACCAATACCTGAGCAGAGTCCCTTGGGAAGAGGAAGAGAAAGAAAAGGAATAAAGAGGAGGAGCAGATGGTGAGGAGGTAGTGATTAAAAAGTGTTTCAGCAGAGGCATTAGGCAGAGTTCTACAGCGGCCATGTGGAGAGTCCACTGGGGGGCCAAGACTGCGGGTGGGAAGACCGGATAACGGAGGTGAAAGAGGGCAGCCACCTGGACAAAGCCACGGTCATCAGAATGAGAGAACAGAAAGCGTTTTAAGGGACACCAGGTACCAAAAACGTGCTCCCTGGTGACCACCTACAACCAGGGAAAGGCAAAAGGAAATGACCTAAGCTAAGTGCCAAGTTTTCTGGCCTGGACAACAAAATGAACAGGGAAACTCAGAAGGAATAAGAGGTTTTAGGAAGGAGAGGAATGGCACATTCAGTACTTGAATGGTTGAGCTTGAGGTTCCTACAGGAGACATTCAGCCATATACTGGGATCTGAGAATGCTGATTTGTCCAAGAAATAGACAAATTATTTATCCACGTAATGGATAAAGGACAAAATACCTTTATTCAGGTAGTGGATAAATCCTTGAGAAGGTGAATCAGTGTTGGAAAGTGTACAGAGAAAGAAGAAAAGGCAGAGTTCCAAACCTTAGAGAATATCAACATTTAAAAGGAGAATAGAAACAAAAAAGCCTGCAAAGTAATGGCCAGAGAGGTAGGTGGGGAAACTAGGGTGAAAAGGGGCTTAACAGAAGTCAAGTGTAGAGAAAACATTCAAAGAAGAGAACAGTCAGTTGTCCCTACTGTCTCTGAGAGGTTCTCTGGGGGCAAAGAAGGTGTATCAGGGATTTCTTTTAGGACACTGGTGGAAAGGACTTTGGTAGAAGTATATGACAGGAGAGCCAGGGGACCCATGAAGGAGGTGTGATGGGGTATGTGGAAGTAAAGTCAGAGGGCGAGGTTTTCTTTCATGAAGTTAGGGTGTGAGTTCCAGTGTTGAAGGTGCCCCTTTTGTTCATCACTGTAAACCCACTGGTTAAAGTACTTCCTAATACACTGCAGGTATTTAGTAGTATATATCTGCTGAATAATCAGAAAATGAGTATGAGATGCTGCTGTTGCTAAGTCGCTTCAAAGGCAGCCCACCAGGCTCCGCTGTCCTTGGGATTCTCCAGGCAAGAACACTGGAGTGGGTTGCCATTTCCTTCTCCAATGCATGAAAATGAAAAGTGAAAGTGAAGTTGCTCAGTTGTGTCTGACTCCACGACCCCACGGACTGCAGCCTACCAGACTCCTCCATCCATGGGATTTTCCAGGCAAGAGTTCTGGAGTGGGTTGCCATTGTCTTCTCCATGANTTGCCATTTCCTTCTCCAATGCATGAAAATGAAAAGTGAAAGTGAAGTTGCTCAGTTGTGTCTGACTCCACGACCCCACGGACTGCAGCCTACCAGACTCCTCCATCCATGGGATTTTCCAGGCAAGAGTTCTGGAGTGGGTTGCCATTGTCTTCTCCATGAGTATGAGATAGAGGGTGGTATATGGTCCAGGGGGGTTTATTAATTTATTTATTTTTAAGATGGAGATATAGGAACACATTTCAACGTTGGGAGGAAGAATTCATAGTTCAAAAAGAAGTTCAGGTTATAGGAGAGGAGATAATTAGTGGAGTGGTGTTCTTAAATAGAGCAGGAAAATCTACCTTATATGTTCAACAATGAGTCGAAGGATCTGAGGGGTTTCGACAGACAAAAGCCTCCTCTTGGGTTACACAGTTGGGAAAATCCTGGTAATTATCCCATAACCGTTCTAGTCTGCTCATAGACTGAATTTATAATGCAATTGTGAAGGGGCTTTGGGTCAAGAGAGGCACCAGACCCATGATGCTCATGGGCAAGGCACACCTCAGGTAGTGCAATTTGGAGTATCACAGTTCAAAAGAGACTTTGATAATCTAGAGATGTGCAGAAAAGAGTAGAGAAGGTGGGGAGAGGTCTGAAAATGAAGACAAAAGAGTAGATTTAGTCCCAAGTACCAGGGAACAGAGGCTTCCCAGGTGGCTCAGTGCTAAAGAATCCATCTGCAATGCAGGAGACACGGGTTTGATCCCAGGCAAGATCCCCTGGAGGAGGGCATGGCAGCCCACTCCAGTATTCTTGCTTGGGAAATCCCATGGACAGAGGAGCCTGGTGGGCTACAGTCCATGGGGT